>JAIFRP010000019.1:283497-294573 GCA_032403825.1 Odynerus spinipes | reverse complement strand
TTTTGCGAGCCGCACACGTAAACGCTATTATCGGTATCGTGCTTGATCATCCGCATACGCTCGTGATTCTCCTCGCCGTGCTCGTTTATTTATATCGCCAATCGACGTTCGACTTTCTTCGACGTTCGCCGTTCTCACGGGAGCACATACATACGTACATACGTGGTTGGAAAGGAAAAGCACCACTGGAAGGGGCGACGCTCGTGAGGGAAAAAGTGGCCCGTGCCCCGCGAGAAAACATTGAATTCGTTTTGGCGGGCAAAGTTATATACCGGTCTTGCTCTTTCTCTCTCTCTTTCTCTGTTTCTCTTTCCCTCTCTTTGTTTCTGCGTCATCATGGGTTTAAGAAAAGATTATCTTCTAGAGTTAAACGCGAGGACGAGGTCAGAAGCGGCGTTTCGCAAGAGCCTTGTGGCGCGCGCGTTACGACCGGCGGCTTCTAAAAGAGAGCGGGACAGCGTATCGATCTGTTGCCTCCCTCGTCGTCGCCGGTTAGAGGATGATACGAGAAGAGAGAAAGAGAGGGAGACCACGTTGCGATGTATACTTTCCCGAAGACATCGTTTTCGAGAACAGAATGATATAGCCGAAACGAGTTCTTAGGGAACAGAGAGCAGATATGCTAGATTATACTCGCAACTTGTTGAATAAATAAACATGCATTTTTTCGCGTATGTACCTAACGCGCGCGCGTTCAAAGAGAGTGAGAGAGTCAGGTATATTTGTGGTCCACGCGAGAATTTGCCGCGCTTGAGCATCTGGATCAGTGTGCGTTAGCTTATTGGTGATCTTTAGGCCGTGGAGGGGAGCTCGAGAAGATAATACCAACGCCGTGTAACTAGGTGTCGCCACTGTTTTGGCGTCCTTTCTCTGTTTCACCGCGTCGTTGTTTTCTTCGCTTTTCAGTAGAATATTCTCCGTTATTGTTTAGATCTGTTTACTTTTCCTCATTTTTGAGAAAAGCGTTTATAAATATTGACGCAATTGTTATGACGAACGTACGCATTCGACTTTTTCGTGTTCTTTTTTTGTCATTTTCTTTGTTCTTCTTTTCAATGACATTGTTTACCTTTCGAAAATTTCTCGATGTTTTTGATGATTGTTCCATGGGTATTATATATGTACTGACATTGATGGCTTACAGTTAAATTAATTTTATTTGGATATTTTAGAGATACAAAAGTGGCGACCAGCCCAGAGAAAAAGGTGGTGGAAGAAGAAAAGAAAGTAGTTCAGGAAGTTGACGAGGACTCTAAAACGTCCGAGAATGGAGAAGCTACGGAGACCACGGAAAATGGTGACAGCGAAGAGAAAGAAGCAGAAGAGAAAGAAGTAGAATCTACCGAAAATGGTGAAAATGATTCCACAGGTATATTTAATATAAAATAAGTATTATATAACTTTCTATAGTTAATTTTTGTAAGTAAACAAAGTCAATTTTTGTATAGTTCTCGTTAAAATTATTACTAACATCCACATTTTAGATGCTCCTGCTGATAGCTGTTGTATAAAGAGGAAATCGACAACTTTAAATGATGCAGCAGAAGATAATGCTTCGGATGGAGCGAGTCCTGAGAAGAAGTCAAAACTCGAAGAGAAGTGTGCCGAAACGGAGAGCAATGGAAATGCCGAAGCCACAGCTTAATATCTTCTTGTCATTACTATTCTCAGTCCTAATCTATAGAATCAATTTTAACGGCTAAGCGCGAAGTCAGAACAGATTTAATGACTGTGCATCGTCGGCAGGGGCGAGCATTTTGTATCGAAAGATTGATATGCTAATGACATCTGGCATTTGGTGCATCTATGTGTGTTTATTGCAATAACTTTTTATCGATTGGCAATAACAGTATGTATATCCATACTAACACAAATATTTGTCTCCAAATTCACAAACATCGATTTTGTCTCCGTACTGGCATCCGCATATATATATATATATATATATATATATATATATATATATATATATATATATTCATTTAGCATTAGAATAGAAAATAAGAGACATGCAAATAAGTTTAGGGATAATATATTTTTAACTTCTTAAAATGGACAAACAGTGTGGTGCCTGAAAAAGATACATTTGTGCAAAATATTTCACTTACTAGTCCCCATTGTTTCTGATGCACAGAGGTAGGTATAGGTAAATAAACTAATCTCATAACCAGAGATAAAAGATACATTATTTTTCTGCGAATCAAAATACATTCCTAAAATAGAATACTTGTATTTTCAAGTATTTATTTACTATGAAAGGAAAATTGACGTGCGTATACTTTCGATATCGACTTTACTCACGGTATATATGTATTTTATGTAACATTTCACTATCTACTTTCATTGGGTAATAATAAGTAACTCATCACGTTCTATATCTGACAAGCGCGCGCAATGTCTGAAAAATTTTAAACCTAATTAAAAAATATTAATTACGATGAGGAATATATATCTCCGCCTAATATAGTCTACATGCCAGAATTTGTAACGGACAAATCGTATTTAGTTTGAACAATTTTGTAAAAGAAAACACAATTTTAATTTTAATCGTAGATCAGTGCAATTTGCAAGTAAAACTTAAAAGAATTGTGTTCAATAATATGTAATAACATATGTACGTGTGTGTATAGACGTACTGGTGAGTAAAAATACCTGATCGTACTAACAGCAGTAAAAATCACTGCATTTATTTTTAGTAACAGTTCTATGGCCGCGACAAGTTTCGTGAAAAAATTCAAATGTATCTCGTAAGAAACTCGTATACATGCAGGTCTCAAAATCAGATAATGTATAAAACAATTTATATGAAATGCAATTGATACTTGTATTGTCATAATACTTTGTTCGTAGAGCAAATTTCTGACTATGCGACTTATCACGTCAATCTGCATAGATAATTACCAAAAGATTTGAAATTATTAGGAAACTATATCCTACGAACGTTTTCGTTTCATTTATGAAGAGCTGATGTCTCCATTTTCTATATAAATTTGTATTGCTATACAGCAAAAATAATTTAATGTAAAAAAAATGATATTAATAGTAATTTCATGACAAAATTTGTTTCGGCTTTTCTAAAATGCAGGAATAATGATACTTTTTTATATCAAATTTTGATGTGTTTACTATGAATAATGAAAATATATTAGTTCGTAAATTAACGTTATTTTACATACGTGAGAAAGAAGAACATTTATTTTAAGCAGCTTGAAAAGTAATGAAATTTATATTATATATGATTCTAGTATCTGCGCAACAATTATTTTCAATTAATACATGTGGAAACGAACGACATAACAGTCAGTAATAGCTCCATTAGCAAATTTAATATCGCTTTACGACTGGAACTATTAGTAGATTTTTCTTTTCAAGTGCATGTTTTCATTTTCACATCGTATATCAAACAAAATGTATAGCAGTGAGGACAAGTATGTAATATTATTTCGATATAAAACAAATTCAATACGTATTTTCAATAATGGAATATCGCGTGTGTATACAATTACAACTGAATGTGTTCAACACTAAAAACAATAAAATTCTTGGGTACTGAAATTACTGTTTGGTATCTATACATCATTCTTTTCATTGACAATGTAATATTTATTATTAGAAGAAATGTTTATTCAATCAAATTATAATATGGGTTCAAATGTACGATAATGTATGAATAGTTGAAATGTATAACCTCAAAAAATGATTTGAAAATTTACAATTCAGCTGTTTTATAAAAGTAGCATTGAATCAATTGAATCATGAAGACAAAAAACTACTTTATCGACCGTACTTTAGATTTACTTTCAAAATGGATCTAGCGCCAGTGCCCTCTGCATTATAAAGCATCTTGAAACATGTTTACGCGTGTGTGACGTTTTTTCTCTCAATTTCAATTATGCACTATATATTCAAATTAATTAGTGTCAGTTTATAAGAGTGAAATAATATTGTAAAAACTACAAATCGTTTAATATACATGTGAAAGTTAAACTTTAAGAATGAGTATTAAACCACTATTTTCGAGACCCGGTATGTACACACATTAAACATTTTATTAAGGTAGAAGCTTTATATTAATTTCAATTTTTCTCGTTTTATAGAATTAATTTTAAAAATAGACGTCGCTAAAATTATATTTCTTTCTTCGTATTAAGGTAGTTTAATAGTTTCGAGATGATTGAGTTCCTAACCTAACTTTCGAAGTCGACTTTTTATTATACTTGTTTTATAAAAGACACAAGTGGTCAACGTTTGTACAACAGCAAGAAATTATTGTATTTGTGTAACAAAATGTGAACACGTGTACTTTATATTTCTAGGAGGCTCAACATGGCAGGAAGACAAGCCAGACATCGACGTACATTCCTCTACACAATTTGTGTACAATGCTCATCATTCTCTTGCATTAGATATGCAACGCAAACGACTACCTATCTACAGAAATAGGGATCATATCATATATTTGCTTGAAAAATATCAAACGCTAGTTCTGGTAGGAGAAACAGGATGTGGAAAAAGCACGCAATTACCACAGGTGATAAAAGTTATATATTAGTTTCAAAAATATTTTATTCTTTATATAAGATAGGCAATTAGTACTTTACCTTTATAGTACTTGTTCAAAATGAATGTTCTAACGATTCATTAAATCATGCCGAAGTTTTGTTGCATGTACACTTATTTCTAAATTTTTGCATACGTTTCTTAACTTAGCGTTAACGGAAAACCGTGATGTCATGTTCGTTCAGCCGTTCAAGGGGATGGAAATATTTTCTACCCTTTTCAATCCCTTACAACACTGTAATATATAAACTCCTTTACCGATATCGCGCAATACTCACTACGCATGTGCGTATGCAACCCTTTCATCATCTACGAAGTCTTCCCACGTCAAGGTCACGGTCCACGGAATTATCGTTCGTTCAACGATCGAACAATGTACATATCAGAATTCAGATTTATAGAATTAGCAAAAATGTTTCCTTTTCATACAAATATTGTGAAAAAGAAAGATAGAGAAGGCCTGAAAAGTTTCAAAAAAGAGGCGTGGGCCTCCTTGTCGGAAGTAAAAGCGAAGGGGTTAAAAAGAAGCCGTTCTTCCGTCTCTCTGACGTGACAGAGAAGAGAAGCCACACCGAGAGGAAAACATTTCCTCAAAGAGAACTGTGTATATTTCTGTAGTTGCAACGGTTGGATATAAAGCAAAAATGAGGAAACTAGTAAAGCTGGATGCACGGTTAAATAAACATAAGATGTTCTCTAATATCGAGAATATTTTCGTGATAATTTTGGGAACGTGAAAAATGAAATGTAATATCTTTTTATAATACAATTTTTATTTAGACGAAAAAATTAGCCATATATATGCAGGGTGGTCCACGTAACTTGCTCACCTCGAATAATTCCTAAAATAGGCGTTGTATGAAAAAAATGTTTAGTCAAGAGTTGCATGGTTTCGAGGGGCACATTGTGCGGTGAATATGTTTCTTTAATAGGTGGAGGTGTTTCGGAGATTTCAAGGTCAACTTTCTTATCTTAAATGGAATGCTATATTTTTTATACCGAAATATTAAAGAATCTAAAATTTAAGAATACTAAAGAAATCTCTGAAACACCTGCACCTATTAAAAAAACATATTCACCTCACAATGTGCCCCTCGAAACCATGCAACTCTTGTCTAAACATTTTTTTCATACAACGCCTATTTTAGGAATTATTCGAGGTGAGCAAGTTACGTGGACCACCCTGTATATACATGTATATATACATACGTTAGAGATAAAGGATTGTGAGAGAAAGTGAGAAGTAGTGTGATGATACGATAAATAATAAAGAGGGATAGTATAGAAGGAAAAAGATCTATGCGTGACCACGTGCGATGCGGCGCCGCACGAACGCGGTAGCCGGCGGGACTTGAAAACGGATTGAAGTGAGTTTCAGTTCGATCTGCCGAGCGATACGCGCGTATCTGTTGTAGCTGTGGTTTCCTATAGTTAAGCTATAGTGTGATTTCCTTATGTTAAAGCTATACGTATGTAACGTCTAGCGTCCATTTGCACCTTACGCCGTACACAGTATCGCGGTGCTCGCTCTTGCTTTAGATGTGAGTGTCATTCTTATACGATTACCTGACATATCTGATCGCACGCGTGCGAAAAGACCACATTGCGCGAACGGTGCGTGGCGAAGCTGCCTCGCTCGGTCTGGACGCGGCTATAACGTTGTCTTTTTTTTTCTGGTGAATTTAGTACGCTAAAAAATAATTGAAGACATAGCGTACGATGCGATGCCGGACACAGCTAACGGCTTTTATAGGAGATTACAAGTTCAGTGAATTTCAGTTCGATCTGATGAGCGATACGCGCGTATCTATCGTTTCGTGATCACGATAGATAAGCTTTGTCTCTGGCTGAACTCGGTGTCGCTCAAGAGTAGTTTACGTGCGATCAAGTGTTGGTGTCGAGAGTGAAGCTTTCAGAACGATCAAGAAGAGAAATGTTTGGGAAATATAAATAATAATAAAAAATAGGAAACAATACTAGAAGAAAGCTGAGGGAAACAGTGGAAGGTCGAATACCGTGCGTGTTTCTCCGATCAAAGTTCCATCAACAAAAACAACGCATCATTACTCCAAAATGGCCATTTACGCGGATCTAATAAACAAAGCAGCACTGTTGCTTCTCACCGCGTCGATCGTATACTTCGTCGCCATGGACATTCTCTTGTATCTCAGAGTAAATAACTACCGCGTGAGAGCAACGAATGATACACCGTACCAACCAACGATACCGTGCGATGTCAATCCTCTTTGCACGGTGACGGTGAAGGGTCTGACGCTCGATCATCCGAATCATTTTATTTTAAGTCCGTTAGCCGCACTGATGGATAGAATTTTAGGCATCAGTCAATCCTGGAGTTGGGTGACACCGAACGCCATCAGCGGTTTTCACGTGTTGGTCGCCGTATTAGCTGGGAAATGCGTGTCGAGCGATTCTCTGATGCAAAGGCGTCTCGGTGCGGTATTGTTTCAAGTGAGAACATAGCTAGACGACCTGGACGGCCATGTTGCGAGACAGAGAGCGAACATATCCGGAGAACGATCGGACGTTGGCTCCTCCGGTTATTTCGTTGACGGTTTTTGCGATGCACTCGGATGCATCGCTCTGATCGTCGGACTCTATTGTTTTCTCGCACGTTCACCGCCCAGACGCGGGGGATACGGTAAGCTGCAGGTCCTACCACCGACATCGTTCGTCCTGGATACGACCTACGTGTCCTCGTTGAATGCTTCAACAAGGAACGCTGCTCTTCGTAATGTTCTCCTCCTGATCGGTCACTTGATCGTCGCCAGTGCTGCCTGGAATCGTTACATCTGGCTCTACCAGGACCTCCTGGACCAGGATATCGGATCCTCCTCCATCAACAGCGAGCTCCTTTACACCAGACAAACGAACGTTATCAGAAGCAACTCTTTCTGGTTCGTTGTACTAGGTTGGAAGATGTTAAATTTTCACGCCGCGATGGACTATCTTCTCCTAGCGATTTTCTTCGACCGCGTTTGGGAATACAGCAGATTATCTAGATGGTCGTCCTACGTTCTAATTTTTCTACTTATCTATCTATCGGAGTTTCATTATCAGTATGCCTACGATTATGTACACATGGTACCGATGATCCGTCAGAGCGAGGTACCCTCTCCGGTTAATTTTGGTCATCGATGATTATTTCATTTTCTTTTTAAACGGAATAGTTAATTCTTTCTTTTTCGTCATCCTTGTCCGGTTATTTTTTTCAACGATCGCCCATTAAGAAAAACCTACGTCGATGTAATTATCATCAACCCCTTAAAATTTTGTTTATGTAATTCAGTTAAACAATGTGTAGTTATATTTGTTTAATGTGTATTTTTACTTGTTATGTAGGTTTAATAACAAAAAAGCAGTTTTATGTATTATATATTATTTATATTTTCCATCAAAATTAAACCGCATACAAAGTGCATGGACAAAAAGTGGAAAATAAATGTAATAAATTAATGAAAAAACAAGGTATAATAGAAAATAACTAGAATATTCTCTTTGCTTCGATATTTGTAAGTATACGATAAGCGATTAAGGAAGCGAGGCAACCCTGTCGATGTATAAAGTCTACTGCACTAAATTGTGCCTATGTCTGTACTTTTTGAAATTTATCTACGAAATTCAATGTGTTTTAAAAACGAGAGATTGGACACGAGCGAACGGATTCATATTGTTAAAGTACCGAAGGTATAATCTTATCGATGTGACACATGTTTAAACAATGACCGAACATTTACTTCGCATATGAGCCGGTTATCGAATCGAACCGATAATCGAGTTACAGTACCAATTGGACCAATCCCACCGAATTTACCAGGTTCGATCATTATCACATGGCAATAAGTGTGCGTTCAAAGCGCGTACGCGTGTGTGGTTTTGGGTATTGAAGATATACAGGGTGGGATAATAACTTTATACATTTTTATGCCGATGCCTTTGTAATAATCGATTTTTGGATTATCACAAAATACGTTCTAAGAACTATCGAACTTTGTAATAGAAATTGAATCAACTGCAATAGTTAGTTGTAAACATCGAAGGGATGTATATTTACGTATAAATTTTTAATAGTAAGATTCAGTAAGGAAGAGAAAATTTAACTGACGAAATAATAAATTTACACGTCACGAATACATAATCTTTTTTCGAAATTACTAGAGAATATATAAATTATATACAAGTCATTACTTTGGTTTGCCAAGACAACAGGAAACAGATAACAACGATTCCTAAAATTCCGTCTTTCAAGATTATTTTATCGTTTGTCTACTTGGATATGAGATAACTGTGAGATTTACTCTTCGACCGTATTCTCCGACTTCGATGAATCATAATTTGTAATAACACGTGGATACCTTAAGAATCTTATTTAATATTGTATAGAGATAACGGTAAGCGAGATTAGTATTAAGGATAATTGTAGAATAAAAACGTGATAACAAATAAGTTTCTCGAGTCGATAACGTTTGAACGGATAATCGAAGTTTAATTAACGAAAGTTCTCACCAGTTTTTTCTCCCTAATATTGTAACTCCGTTATCAAAGCATACGTTGTTTCTACGTAAACTCAAATGAAATTCTTCTTATCGATTGAATCTTGAAAGTTTCCGGTAATACGATCGACGATCCCCCTCTTTGTTTAATACCATTCGCGATCGATATTTCTCGATCATATGATCCAAGATAAGATTACTAATTTCGACGAAGGAGAGATAAGGAAGTGTAATGTAACTTTTTCATTTTACGTACACGAATGCACTTCGTTATTTCTAAGAGTCATTTTTTCCTTGCTTCGGTCATTTCGTGACACTTGCATACGATTTGCGGAACCACTAATCACGATCGTTACCTCACAATAGAATAGAAACGATTAAATTACAGATTTATTAATTACTTTGCGTGTTGGCTATTTATAAATGTATCTAGTTTTCTTCTTTACGTAGGTATTCGCTTGTTTAGATCTACATATATCTAGTTTATCCGTTCAAACGTTTGTCACAGGTACTGCGTTTTTTAACCGACTTCGAAAAGACCGAGGTTACTCAATTCGTAAGTGGACTATGTCGCTTTTTTTTTTGTATGTCCGGGCACTACTCCTAGACGAATGGACCGATCGGGATGCAATTTTTTCCACCTTGTAGGTTCTGGTCTTCCATTGGTCCCATTTGCAAAAAATATTCGATACCTCTATTGTTAACAAAGTTATTTAAGAAAAAACGATTTTTGTTTGTCCGGGCACTACTCCTAGACGGATGGACCGATCGGGATGAAATTTGTTTAATCTGATAGTTTTTTGTTTCCCATTGGTCCCGTTCCGAATAAATTTTTCGATACCTTTATTATTTGCAAAGTTATTGCAAAATTATCGATTTTTTGTATGACCGGGCACTACTCCTAGATGGATGGACCAATTCGATTGAAACCTTTTCTATCTTGTACGCATGGGTCTCCGATTGATTTCATTCGTAAACAATTTTTTGGTAGCTCAATTGTTAACAACGTTATTACAAAATTAATGCAAGGTGGAACATGGTACAAATTGTTTATTCAGCCGTAACTAACAAACAACAACGGGCAATCTCTTTTCGCGAATGTTATTATAAAAATTAAATTATATCTAATACATCTAAACTATATCTTGCAAGTAGTAATACACTAAAAAGAATGAAATAAAAAATATTTTTACAAAAAAATAAAAACCGACTTCGAACATGGAGTGGAAGATAGCGCTGAAAAGTATAAAATAATTTTTGTTTATAAATTAAAATGATACTAAAAAAATTGCAACTATTTCGAAGGCCAATTTTTTTAGTATCATTTTAATTTATAAACAAAAATTATTTTATACTTTTCAGCGCTATCTTCCACTCCATGTTCGAAGTCGGTTTTTATTTTTTTGTAAAAATATTTTTTTATATTGTAACTTAGATTTTGTATTGCATGTATTCCAGAAAGTGCGTTTCTGTGCCGCTTTATACATACAACTCGTACATTAATAATTATATGTATTCTAGTTGAGGGATAAAATAAACATTGCTTACGCTCATACGTTCGTTCACAATTAATCTATCTACAATAGATCCAAATAATACATTTTATTTATAATCGTAATTAGATTTAAAAGGTAAGTCCCACGGACTACGAGTTACGGTGAAGAAGAAAAGAAGAGTCGATTTTTAACCGACTTCGAAAAGGAGGAGGTTACTCAATTCGACAGTGGGCGATGTTGCTTTTTTTCCGTTTGTCCGGGCCTCACGCCGAGACGGATGGACCGTTGGCATTGGTCCCGTTTGCAAAAAATTTTTTAGACCTCTATTTTTTACAAAGTTATTGCAAAATTAGTGCGAAGTGGAACACGGTGCCGATCGATGATCGCTAGTTTTGGAAGAAACGGATCGATTTATATGAACGAACACTGTTCCGTCTTGGCCTGATGTTCCTTACATAATAATATTTTGCAAACAATGTTTAATTGTTAATATATTTAAATTGTTTGTT
>JAIFRP010000019.1:253698-274849 GCA_032403825.1 Odynerus spinipes | reverse complement strand
GAGAGAGATTAGTTGCTTCTTTGCATTTCTCTATCCTGCAGAGGTAACAAGAAAACGGTAATATAATCGCTAATACAAGCCAAGTATCCTTGCATCGGTACCAATTGTACCAAAGGTCAGAATATTCTACTGAAGTCAAACTAGAATAAGTATATATATGTATATATTTGTTCAGTATTTCGGCAAATTGGATTCTGGACACGTTTCACTCCTCATCTCCGCCTTTTCCTCGCCGAACCAGCCCTTTACCGTACCAGAGATTTTATCGAGTTAGCTGAACATGCCAGTTCACGTTTTCTCGCACATACGGAGTGCATTGTTGCTAGAGTCGACCGATCACCGGAGTTGATTTAGATTTTAGTCTGTTTTTCTTTATTTGGTCTACCGGTAGGTCGTTAGACCGAAGAGACAGCAGTGCATGTTAGCAGTTCGGACCACGTTTTGACGGGTAAGGTTCTGACACCCATGATGTAAATTTTCGTGTTAGAAAGGAGCCGGTAATCGATACGATAGCATCTCCATAGGAGCGGGAAAGAGTGAGCACGGAGAGGGTTCGAGGCGAACACGTCCTCCCTCGGGAGAGGACATCGCGTTGGATCATTTTTTGTGGTACCTCTTTCGAATACTAGTCGTGAAGCAAGCAACATTTTTACCGAGACAGAGTGAGCACAAAATGGTGCCCAGAGTAGGGCAAGGGCGGCCGACGCGAAAAGGGGAAGTAGCCACGATCACAAACTATGAATTCTTTTTTCTCTCAGCGTGCACTATGATCGCACTCCGCACTAATACTTATCGAAAAATTCATTATTCATCTCCCTTCTCGTTAACGATACGAACTTTCATCGTCGATAAAAGATAATATAATAATACAAATTAAATAACTCGGACAGCCGAGAATGTTTTATCCATCTTACGCAATGTAATAAATAAAATGATCGATAGGTATAGTTCGTGGAAATAATTACGGATAATAATAATGGCAGTGAATAATCTCGAACGAAAATGTCAATCATAAATTACGTTCCGCACGCGTACGCGTGAGAAATGGCGTTGATTTTGTAAAAAAAACACAAAAAACAAATTGGGACCGTTACGTTTCGTCGATCGTTTATCATCGATTATATCGATCGATCATAATTAAATGGTCGTGTAAAAGAAACGAATACACTTTGAAAACTCGACTTTGACTCAACGGCTTGGCACACGAAACAATGATTAATTATTGTTAACAGTAGGTATCTTCTTACCCGTCATTTTTAGCACGTATTAAAATACTTTTAAAGTTATGGTATAAGAATAGCTACCACGGATACGCGCGCATCATAGATACACATATGCATATACAGATAGGACATATTAATATGCTCCGTACGTGTTTCTTTTTTTTTGTTTCGCTTTTTTAAGTTAGAAGCGCATGTGGGAGAGCGCGGCATGTGAACGCACCGATTCATCCCGCAGTTGGGTGTCTGGGTCGATCGCCGGTACGGACATGTGATTACTGGCTGACCCAAGCGCTCAGCAGCCATGGATGCTTCGGCGATTATTAGTTCCGCTTCAAGCGCCGCGCGACCGCCGAATGCTGGATGTGCGGAGTCCCTGTGGACGGTGTCACCCACACACACTGTTCGAGTACGCAACTGCGCGGGAGGGGGGCCGAGACAAGGTGGCTGATTTGTCGGGGGTGGAACTAACTCCCAACAACTTGGTCACTGAGCTGATAAAGTCCTCCGAGGGATGGCACCGGGTCAGGGACTTCGTCGGGTCAGTCATTCGGCGAAGAGAAGAAGAGGGGAGGGCCTGAGAGCGGGATGAAAGGTCCGCTCATCTCCCCCCCTTCTCCGGAGTGCCCGCGTAAGGCTCGCGGTGCCTGTGGCCGTGTGTGTCTCTGTGTATGCAAAGAGTGAGGGGCGTGTCTCTGGAACCGGGGGTCCTTGTGACTTCTCTGGGTCGGGAGCATGATCCCACGGGTGTAGGTATGGGTCGCGTCAAGCTCTAGTTGGGTGGTCCTTCTAGAGGCCGCCGTCTCTGGCATCCTGACGCGATCAAAGACATAAGGAAGAGGAGAAGCCTCGTTTGAAGAGTGAAGACTTCCGTGAAGAATCGAGGCCGCTGGGGCAGAAGAAAGAAAATAGCCGTGCGCGCAAGGAGGGTTTTTTTCAGGGCTCCTCAGGCCCCTTCGCCCCCTCCCCCCGTGATGTGCGTAACAACGGCTCTTCAAGAAGGAAAAGGGACAAAGTGCCCGAATAGACCACCCTCGCGAAGTTATGTCATGGAGTGATATCAGGGGGATGGTCAGGGTGAAAAGAACAGCATCAGCTGGTCTCGAAGGGCCACTAGTGGTGTGCTTGCACCCCCTCGCCCATATAAAAAAAAGAAGCGCATACGTACGCGCGCGCGTAGATAGCACATACAGACTCGCACGCTCCATACACACGCGCTAAGCATACGATTCGTGCATATGCTTATGAAAAAAGTATATATACACATCCATGTATATGTAACCGTAATATATATGTGTGTATATATATATATGTACTCATCTATCTTGCATTTTTCAGCAAGCAGCAACAGGTTTACTTAAAAGATTCGTCTAAAACCACGCGTTTTCTAAAACGGTCAGTTGGCTCAATAACATAACGAGCAAGGGTTCAACAAGATTGGCTGGTCTACCTCACTAAGTCGGCCATTAATACTTTTTTTTCCTCCTTTTGCGAACTTTGCCGATTGCAATCGGAATCGCCTGTCATTCTCTAATCGCGTTATTCCTTGCTTCGCACACGCAGCCACGTTTTAGAGATTTGGCATAAAAGTTAAATTATTGCCCTCGATAGCATTTGTAACAAAGTAACATTGCATTTGATATTTTTCACTCGTCTTTTCTGCATTAACCTTTTTCCTACGGTAGCCCTTCTCGCGAATGTGCTACCACGGTGTACATACGAGGCAATTCCAATTCATATCGCCTATCTAATAACTGTCGTAATATAAAATAAAAGAGATACGAAACACAAGACAGTTGATAATCATGGACATAACAAATACATTCTGCTCTACCAAAGTTAAGAATCTGACTTTTTTTTAAATGAGAAATTTGTACAGGTGGCTGAAGTCACCGTTGGTACATTGCAAGCTTTAGACGTTGGGTGACTATAGTCACTCTTAGTAGCAAAAAGGTTAATACTTCGCCTTTACGCTAGCGATTATAGTGCTCTCGTAATAATGTGGCACATTAAAACAGCGTCGCTCACGTGCCGCATTGTAAAATTCTCCGAAACCTGCAACCTTCTCCTATTGTTGATCTACCCTTGTTTCTTATTATTTCAAGAGTAAAGGTTTTCAAAGGATATCAAAAGTTGCAGGGAGAGAGGAAGAAAATACAATATCGATAGAAAGAGAGATAGAGAGAGAGAAAGAACAAGAGTAAGAGTAAGATAGATAGCATCAACCCTTTGACTACGAAAGGCGTATATATACGCCCTCACTGGTTTATCAATATATACGAAAGGCGTATATATATGCCCTCATGTTTATCAATATATACGACTAAATTTTTCTCACTATACACATTTACCGTTTTACTAAACTGATGTAACAATGAATTTATCGCGTCATGTAACATAACAACTGCAAATAGCTGAATATAGCTGATTATCGGCAACTGTTGCAATGTTCGCATGTTTTTAGACACTCCCGCCAGGAGTGTCTCATTATTAATACTGTTCAGTCTGAATTTCGCTGTTCTCGTATGTACGCACAGTCTCGTATAATCGTACATACCGTAAGTCAACTCGTATAAACTTATTTCTTTTCTGCATATGTGTTTATTTATTTCCATTTGGGATCAGTTTTATAATTTTATTAATCATTTGTTATTTTTATAAATAATATAGTTTACTTTAAAAATGTTTGTCCAGAAGAAAAGAAAACGAGCGAATATGATATAAATAGTAACGAAGATGAAGAAATGGAATTTTTTAATAAAATATTCTCCTCATCTGAAGAAGAAAATTTCATTAGACAAAGAAAAAAACGCGTTATCCGCTTATTAAATTTTAAATCAGAACCAGGAAATGGAAATGAAGATATTTTACGATCGCAAACATCTGACAAAGGAATGAATGGCAACTAATTTCGATCGAGTGAAAATTTATTATATATAAAATGGTAGAATAAGAGAGAACAAGCTTATAATTGTTTATGGGTATTGTTGACAAGACTGATATGGTTATTAGTACTATTAACTGTGTAAGAAAAGCTATAAGTGATATAAAAAGTTCTTTTTTCAGTTATTAGATATAAGTATTTGGAATTCATGTTTTGTATAAACACATATCAGGTAAAGAATTACATTTTGCGAGATTTCACTTAGTACTGAAAAACCAATATGTGTATGAAAGATATCCACAAACTGTAAACGTATACCAAGGCAAAAGGTAACAATCCATTACGTTTCATTGAAAGGCATTTTCCGAGCACATTAATCCGAATTCGAAAGAAAAAGCAAACTCGAAAGTGTGTTGTATGTATTAAACATAACATCCGATGGTACAGTAGATACCAATGTAAAGAATGTGATGTGGGTTTGTACGTTGATCCATGCTTTAGAATATATCATTCACAAGTTGATTATTAAATGGTTTACATTATCTTTATTATTATGTTGAAATTGTTAAATTAAATTTGTTCTTCATTACCAATTTCAAATTTTTTCCTTTAGATTTAATCACGTTTATATTTTTTTTCTAAACATATTAGCTGTTTAGAGCTGCGACCGCAACTGATTAGATACGCGACAGCTAGTCGCAGCGACTGACATGCGAATATCGCGTCGTATATATCGATGATTCCGTGCGAAAGCACGCCGCAGTCAAAGGGTTAAAAAACGAACCAGCCTCATTACCGAGTGAAAGTTGAAAGTCAAAAGGACTTTACCCGGCTTCTAGTCTGACTATCTCTCGATCGAGATTGCGGAGGCGTTGGCACGGACGTCGGAGTAGCTCCGTCTGTATTTGGACGTGAATTGCGCGAATGTTTTCGTCCGAATCGAAAGAGTCGTCAGAAAAAGATCACCTCTTCCTCCAAAGGCTGCTGCTGTTCCGGCCGTTGATGCTGCTGATATGACTCGGGGGGAGAACATGTGATTCGGAGAGATTTACTAGAGGAATGTGTCTGGCTCGTGGTACCACCACTGCCGTGGCTATTGCCGAGCTCTGGGGAAGAGAAGGCGGATCCAGTCACGATCGCGGGACTACTTCCTGTTCTAGTATGCCGGTCTGGACTATAGTGGCTCGCAGTGCTTCCGCTCCTGTTGATGGTGCGACAAGAGAAATTACGATAAAAAAAAAAAACCAATCGACACACCCGACTCGATAACGACATGACAATGGGACATACGCGAAAGCCAATTTTAGAAGCGTCTAAACGTGCCTCCGAGATTCCATTTATACCCATTAACATACTGAAAGTTAAACTGTTTCTTTCTAAATAGACAGGTTTACCTTAAGGATGCACGCGATGCATCGAGGCTTCTTTAATCATCTGACGTTCTTTAGATCATGACGCGCGGTGACAACGCTCGCTAAAAGCCATTATAACATGCTGCTGCTAAGTTTAAACATGCCGTGGGCGCACCGCAGGCGTGAAGTGGGTTTGCCCCCTCCAGGGTCGGGTGGTGTGCCATGAAACCGGGTTATCCTGTATACGTGTGTATGTGTATGACACTGGACGCGGATTAGGGTTGGGTCGTGTAAGCGACTTCCCCCTAGTTCCACCCCAAGTGCGTTTGAGGAAAAAAGCGAATGTGTGTGAGCATGGACCGTGACTACGATGGGCGAGGCTTCAAACACCTCTCCCCTAGGAGACATGGGGCGTGAATGAGGATGGACTGGCGATGGTAGATGTGGGAAAGAGCTGTAAGTCCCTCTTAACCACGGGGTCGAGGGGTGGAGCTATCACCCCCGCGCTAGGCGCGCTCCAAGGGCGGGGAGGCCTTGGTCACCTGGGTAACTTCGGTTGCATTTAGACTCTCTATGGCCCTCTCTCCTAATGTATACCCTAACGGGTGATTCTAGGGAGAGGGTCAGGAGGTGGCTTCCCAGAATTGGGACCGGGGGCCAAGGTGGAGGTTTCAGTCGGTAAAAATCCGACACTACCTCGCCAATAACGTCCGACGAGGTTTCTTTTGAAGACTGACTCCGCGATAAAATAAGAAAAAAAAAAGGTTTAAACATGCCGGCAGAAAGTGCGAGACAAAGACGTGAATATATGCGTGAAAGCGAATCGTGTAACGATCAGATCGTAAAGATCAATCGTTCTACCTGCTATTGTTATTACTTCCGCTTGCGAGCTTCAGAGGCAGCTGCTGCTTCACCGGTAGATTGCTTTGTACTTTCTGCTGATTGGTAGCGCTGATCAGATTCAAGGGTATTCTCTTCGCGTCGGCCTGAGATTTCCGCGGTTGTACGATCTCCGTACCCTGCGTCATGTGTGACAGGTGGATCGTAGTGGGACCGGTGGTAGAACCCGCGACCAGTGTAACACCTTGACGCTCCAGTGCCTCTAATCGCCGATACAATTGATCTCGCTGTTGAGTCACGTCCCTTTGCTCCGCAGCCAATTGCTCCCTTTGCCTGGCCAGTTCGGTTCGTTCCTCTTCCAACTGATTCTTTTCTTGTTGAGAAGCGACACGAAATGCTGCCTTCTCGCGACTCAGTTGATCCTGCAAATTTCTTAACTCCTCCAATTGACGATTAGGATTGGGCCGGTTATTGGATGACTTTCCCATGCTTCCCTCCTTGCACGCTGCTAATTGCGCTTGTAAACTATCAATCGTCGTCATTTGGTTGCTGATTATACAGAGCAGGGTATAGACGTGATGCGACAAACGAATCGCGGCCCATTGTTGGTCCTTGTTCGCATCTAATTCCGAACCTTCTTTATCATCGGGACTTTCTTTGAAAAATTCACCGACCTTTGGAAGAGACGTTCCTGTGTTCATTGCTGTTGCTTCGCGTACAGGATATTTTTCCTATACAACAAGGACATGTAAACGATCTAATATCGCAAAAGTTAAACTTTTTCAGATTTTACCTTGTTGTGATCAAAA
The DNA here is from genome assembly GCA_032403825.1 of Odynerus spinipes. Taxonomy (NCBI): domain Eukaryota; kingdom Metazoa; phylum Arthropoda; class Insecta; order Hymenoptera; family Vespidae; genus Odynerus; species Odynerus spinipes. The sequence goes on along the minus strand of JAIFRP010000019.1, from coordinate 267,744 downwards.
CCAGCAAACGTTTCCGCACGTCTAGGAACACAAAGAGCTGGCGGAACATAAGCCTCACTATGACGTTCTCCCGCTGAACTTAAACTCCTTGAAAGTGTTGCACCTCCAGCACTAAACGATAATGAACTGGCCAATCGTGTCGCTTCCTGTACAGCTACAACGACCTGTAATTGATGATTTATTTATCTATAACTTTATTTAATTAATTGTCCATAATCGAAAAGTATTGATTACCTCTTGCCATAATTGAGTCGTGTCCGTTGCTTCCATCTGAACAAGACGGGTATAATCACGAATCTCCTTTTCAACTTTATCCGTTTTCTCATTATCACTCTCATTTTCACTCCATATATTTGAAGCACGTAGCAGTCGCATTTGTAGATTAATTTTTTCTTCGAACAATAATGCTTGCTCTGCGTCTTTCTTTCTTAATTCACCTGATTTTCAAACATTGACATTTGATCAATCGAATTGATTTTGTTTAATCGAGTAGGTAAAATATTGAATATAAATCATTGACTTAAATTAAAAACATACCGACGATTCTAAATATGTGCGATTCCTTAGCTTTAATCATTTTTTGTCTTTCTTCTACAGAGAGCATCGATATAGAGGACGAACGCGTATCTCTTAGTTCATTGTTACTGTTAGAATCGGTGAGAACGTCCGAATCGTTTTCAGGTTCTTGAGGACAAGCCTCGACCGCCGAACGTATTGCTTGAATCCATAATTGTTTGTCCTTAGGTTTTTGAACCTTTAATTCAAACATTTCTGGTTCCGCTGGATTGCTACTTATCAGGTAGATACCCCTGGATTCTTGACCAGCTTTTTCTCGTACTAACAATTTTTGCAGTGACACTACACTAGCAGCTTTATTGTCCGGAACAAAGAAAGCATACTTTTGATCTCTTTCAACTAAAAAGAATAATATATCGGATAGAACGACTACAACGATAGCGGTCATCTTTCCTCGACCTTGCATTAAATATGCCGTGCCTTCAAATTTCAAAATTCTATTGAACGCCATAATATCCGATTTCTTGAACTTGGCACCACGGTATGTAGCAAACGATTTCGCGTCGATCCTACGAAGGAAATTAATTTATTAGAAGCTGCAACTCTTAAGCAAGTATTATACGTTACACTTACTTATTATAAATCTCTAATTTTCTATCTTCCCGCTCTTTGTCCGCTACGCAAGCGTCTACATCCGCTAAAATTTCTTTCACTAGTCCTAAAGCCTTTTTTAAACTTTCTCTTTCATCCTGCATAATACCAGTTTTTATAAGCGGTTCGACTAGTAATGGATATTTCGTTAAACGTTGTGTAACAAACAATATACATTCGGGGATTCCCTTCTTCTTCAACAAAGGATTTGTCTGTAAATTTAAAAAGAATTTACCTCTGTAATTACTTTATGGACAGACAGATATCTAAGTCATATTTTGAAATTCGTACCTGACAATGGCGCACAAAACGTGCGAATCGAGGATCGTGGCGCAGATAATACTTGTAAGTTTCAACAGCATCTCTATGACGGCTACAGAATTCTCCGTATGCACTTTTCATACGTTGCGAATTTTCACCTGAGAATTGTTCGACGAGTATGTCAGCGATAGTAGGAACAACGGGACTTGTATTTTGACGTTTACGTAATTTCTGGAGAAATCTCAAATGAATATCGATGAGATCACGCAATCTAGGAAACATGCGCTCTAAGTCCGGTTGTCCCAAACGGAAATGACGCCGTAAACCTTCCACAAAGATCCTTTCCATGGCTAACAATACTAAGCAATGATGTTTTTCTGTTAAGACAAATTCATAGATATGCTCTTGCCTCTTCACCTCGCGTTCGCAATGATCAACGAGTCGTAATGCAACGTTTCTTCCAATGGCCGCGCTCCATGAATCAGGTTCTTCTTTTCCTAAGCCCAGTTCAGGATCTAAGCCTTCTAAATCACCTACGGTGAACTGATGTGCCTCGTCTCCGAAGTCGAATTCCTCCCAACCACTAAAATAATGAAGAATCAATAAAACAACAAGGCATTTTAAGAAATTTAAGTAGATATAATTAAGGATACAGACCTGGAAGCATCTCGATGTGAACCACTATCCGCATCCTTTTCCTCATTGATTGTTTGACTGTAATAGAAATACCACTTTCTATACTACATGGGAAATAATAATGCATTTTGCAGCTCATTATCAAAGACTTTTAACAAAAGCATGTAATAATGATGCCTTTTTTATGTAAACATATTATTACCTTCTATACAAACCCTACTGAAGATGTAAATTCCTTGTAAACTTTATAATCATCTAAGTATATAATGAAACCATTGTGATTGGTAATATTAGATACTATTGTACACTAGATTATATAATTTCATTTTTGATTTTATACAATATATCTAAACGTCAATGGTTAGATATGGAAGTATTGTGACTACATGTTAGGTTTGCTTACATATAAGGGTCAGGTTTCTTAATTTCCTTAAAATTTATAAATTATGTGTGAAATGTAAGGAATACAAAGATGCAAATTTTACAATCCTGTAGCTCTGCACTTTCTCATATCATAAAGTATATGTATATAATGTGATATATGTATGTATAATCGAGTTCTCAAAGTTTTACAATTTTTTTGGAAATTAACATTTCAATGAAATTTAAAGCTAATATTTATTGATCCAAGAAGTATCTATTACAACTACAAACACTTTTATAGAGAATGCGTTTCTATGTATGTTCAGAAAAAGTTGCAGCAACAGCATACGTTCAAAATTAAGCTAAATGTTGTTAAAGTAAGAGGAAAATTCATGTTTGCAGAGAGAGAGAGAGAGAGAGAGAGAGAGAGAGAGAGAGAGAGAAAGAGAGATCAAATAAGAGGTATTAGAGAACAATTGAATTAGGTGGAAATAACATGAAAACAGTGTGATTATGAAGTTTTTAATGGTGGTTATGAAGTCGCATTCGCTTAGAGTGAAAGGGTGTACTCTAAATCTTAGCCTTACCTATGGTAACTTTATTTCACTTCTCTTATATCTACATTTGCAGAATATGATGGAATAATATTAATCAGGCTAAGATTCCAAACATACCCCGTAATTAGTGGATATTACCTCGAATAAGGCCATAGTGAAGAAGTCATACAGAATGCATAAGTGAATGAACATAAATCATATAAGCAAGCAATCCAGAAGCACAGACAAGCAGGATGATGTCTCTTTCGATATTGAACGATGTGAGAATTCAATGTCTTTCTGACAATGTGTGTTGAGAAAATAATCGACGAATAAGATCAATACGTGGTCTGTCCTACCAAATATGTAGGATAATACACGACGAACAGAAACGAGCGAACGCTTCGACAAAATAGGAAAAACACATCAGATATCTGAGACTTACTTGACTCCGAGCTTGGTGGCAACTCGCCGCCAAGGGCTGTAGCTTGTCACTGTTTTCTTGCTGTTAATTTCCCTTTAATCGTCGAACGATCGATCGGTTTGTCGTGGTAGCACGAGAGGGAATGCACGGGGGAGGAAAAAGCACACACTGCATTAGGGCAATTTCATTTCGCTTTACGTTGTTTTCCCTCCTTCATCAATTTCCTTAGGCTATTATTCTTCTCAAATCGACACGCGTACCCAGCTACGTGTTAATTAAATTCTCTTTTCATGTTGCTATGTACTTTGCGAATATGTAGTGTTAGGTTTGTTGTAATTACATACATTTCAAATCGAGAGGGGTATGATTCTTTTCGAAACTATGCGTGTAACACGAGAAAATGTGATCATCGCTAATTATTATTTTCAGCGGACGAAAGCATCACAGCGACCACTTACCCAAAGCATCATGTTATCGCAAGGCGAGTATTTTTCAAGAAGTCTCAGCACGATATTCTGTGCTACAGGTTCTATATATGTATATGTAGGTAGATATATATATATATATATGTATATATATGTAGATAATATCATCAATCAAGATATGAAAACTCGAGAATACGCGAAAGCCTGCTGTACTATTGATGTGGCTAATTGCAAAATCAATCAGAAATAACAAGCTTATGAGCCAGCCAAAATCTCGAAGTACCAGACATAAAAGAAACTCGTATTATTGCAAAATTTTGGTAAAGGTATATGAATTATTCTTTAAGTACCTTATACATAGTACAACTACATTTTCGAAACCATAAATTATAATGTTTGTTAAATCAATTTAATTTATTTTCGTGATAAATAAATTATTGATTTCATGATCAGCATATGAAAAACTCCGAGCTTGGGCTTAGCCATGCCAATTGCGTGCGAATCTCAACCACAGATACGCGGATTCAATGCAAATATTAAATATTTTTGTGACATTGATGCGGTTACCTTCCACTTCCAGATGATGGTGGTAACGGTAATGATGCCGTAGAACCTCTTTTGACGCTATTATTACTTGTAACCGAAGAAATGCTCGACGTAGATTTTATGACAGCCTTCACAGAATGATGTTTAGACTTGTTACATTCGGATGCTAAGTGATCCTTGCATCCCTGACTTTGATGCACTGATAGTCCACAGTCTAGAATAGTACAAATATAATTATAAACATCTACTTTTTGTTTATACATGAGAATCTTCATGCAGGTCCATGAAGCTTACTTTCGCAATGAAGAATAGGTTTACTGGTTGATTGCTTCATACAAACATCACATTGATTGTTTCCCTGCGTCATTGTCGTCCATGCATGTTGCTGCTGACTAGTTTTCTTTCCACTTTTATCCTGTAACACCATCAACCAATATATTAATCTGAAATTAAACAGAATAAAATATCGATGGTAATGTTTGTGTACCTTCTTCTTACGGAAGAATATGGAGCCACGTTTTCTTCTGGTTTTCTCAGAATGTTGATCGTCATATACAGTTTCCCTATAAATTAAAATATAAACTGAAGCACTCGTTAAAATATATATTATGCATAAATATATCTTCGTTCATGTCGTACAACAAATAGGCATTTTATAGTTTTGTGTTAATGAACTACACGTATCCTCATAACTTAATACTTACTCATTCGACAGCTTATCAAGGGATATCTGAACGTTCGGAATGCCATGTCTCTTCACGCAAAATTACGACTACGTGATGTGTAAAAATTATGGCATTGCATTTCATGTAACGCCTTAAAATACCCCTTCTCCATCGACCAAGAGACAGCAAGTTAACGCGCGAGACATAATAACATGATACGACGAGACTACTGAGCAGCATCTATTCCATTCATTCAAATGTGCAGTGTTAGATTCTAAGTGGTTTGCATATGCCGCAATAAACAAGCGCGTAAACGTGCCGAGATAATAAACGTTACGCTTATTTATATAATTAAAAAAAGAAGCATTAATACATGCATTAATCAGTTTCATTAAGTGTAATAAAAATAATAATGCTTTATAATTTTTAATCGGTGGAAATAATACCGTAGAGCACACGTGGGAACGATACGTGTACACGTATGCCATTTACATTATTTAAACAAAATTTTCATTTTTGCAAGCAAGTAAACTTAAGCAACTTACGCCACAAGAGAGGGTGTTGTCCGTGTACCAGACTCTGTAAGATGCGTATGAATTTGCGGTGTAACGATGGAAGGGGTCGAAATAGATTTCTGGAGAGGTAAACGTGCACCAGTTAATCCTGGCATCAAACTGCTAGTTTCACCTAATCTTTGACTACCTCTTTTCGAAACAATCTTCTGATATTCGCTCTGTGACAGGAAAGTATATATGTATATCGCTACACCTATATTTTGTTCTCAGTAATTCTAATCTAAAATTACCTGCACAAGGTCTGCTTCGTTCAAGGAATGAGTACTTGCTTGTGATCTGCATGCTCGATTACCTACCCCTACGGGTCCACTACAAGATTTTCCATCTAATTCTAGTTCCATTTCACTGTCCAGACTACTTAAACTAATGCTGCGTTGTCGCTGAAATAATAATAAATAATATTTTGCATTGACGCTGAAATAAAGAGGAATAATTTGAACAAAGTGAAATTTATAAAGCGACAAAATGAAAATTTGTACGTACAATCTATGACTAACCAATAGATGTACATCTAATGTAAATACTAAACGATACTAACCATATTTTGTGCTTGCAGGTGATTTTGCCCGGAATATCTACGCCGGCCACGTCTGGTATCTTCCAAATCCGTCCAACTTCGTCTTCTATCTATACCCTGTGCAGGTTGCGCATGAGGACCCATAGATGGAAAATGTGTCGGAGAGCTATTGGTGGAACAATTAACAAGTAGATCCGGATCGGAACCTGCATCGTGATTATTAGAACGATGTCCACCCTCTACAGTTATTAACGGACACAAGGAAGGACACGACGAGGTCAGTCTCTGAGGTACATCATGGGACATGCGATTATTGTATCCCAAAGTATTCAACGTTAAATCTCTCATACGCTGAATCCAGTCATGAATTTCATGTAAATGCTGCAAATTGTCCTCTGCAAAATAATATTTTGTCGATTAAAAATAGTTATAATTTTCTTATAAAATAGTCTAGTTAAAGACAGAATCTTTGAGATTATTTACCTAAGACAGGATAGTTCTTAGCAAGACCAGGAGAATGAGGTGTGACACTAATAATGGGAACGAGAGGATTAGGCTGAGCTTGAATATTAGTGCCAAGTGCAAGCAATGGATGCTGCTGTTGCTGTTCCGAGTTTCCTTCGGACATGGTGATAGTCTTATTAGCGTTATCTTCTGTATAACCAGCTTCCGTAACTATATTTCCATGTAGAGTCACGCCGCCAAGATCTCCATTAATGATAGGTAAACGATCGCAGTCTGAGTGCGACGACCCAAGGTAGTCTGTTATTACATCCTCTTCACTATCTTCTCCACTATTGGGGCACTCGTCTGCAAAAATATTGTTGATATTATCGATAGAAAATTTTTTAAGCAAAGTTCACAACATATATGCATCTAAATTGACGTATCCATCTATTTCCATTTAAGGAACAGTACCTTTTTGTAATTACATTAGATATATCACAGAATCTCGAGAAGAAAAACAATCGAACGATATAAAGGTTCGCGCAAATCGAAGAATCGAAATAGCATGCATCGTCGACCGACACACTTTGCGAACCGTATCGCGGTATAGTAAAAACCGATACTGGAACGTCCTCGCGCCTATTGACTGCAAGAAGAACAAACAGAAACGTCTACCGACAATCGAACCACCAGTCTCCCGATCTTTGTGTCGCGCAGCGGCACTATGAACCATATTCAATAGAAATTAGGTCAAATTATTCCGCGCCAGGTGCCATTCCTGCTGCATCGATGTTACCAAAGAATCTAGCGAGAGGAATTATATAGGCGAGTTAATCGCCGAAGAATATTCCTTCGCGTTCACTCAAAAAGCAAACTAATCAAAACTGAAAAGATGACACTACGAATAATTCCCACTTCATTGCAGCGCTGCTTATAGTAGCGTTAAGCATCGAAACGAAATCATTCCGCGATTCATGAAACGTCAAGTACACGACGAACGGTGACAACAAGATAAAGATTACGTGCGAAAAAAGGAAAAATAAAATATATTCTATCTAGAAGCGCGGGAGCTCGTTGATAAAAGTTCTTCAATCTTCGCATTAACTTCATTTTTCATCGGGCATTTTAGATCTCTTCGTGGTTAGAGGAAGAAAAAAGAAAAGAAGAGAGTATTCGTGAAAAGAGAGTATCGAATCGTACCGCGGACACGTTCCCACCTCGTCGCTTTTTACCCCCTCATTTTGTCACTGTCCGTCGCGGTTTTATCACAGAGATTAATAAAACTCGTCTACGTCTCGTTTACGCACCGAACAGAGTTATCGGAGCTTATTGTCATTCTCGTAACGACGGTGGTGCATGTATATTACACGTTCGTACGATTCCGAGCACTCTTCCGGGTAGCCGGGGGTAGACAGACTGTTGCTCTTCCCCGTAGCGCTGCTCCCAAGCGCGAATTGATCCGCCGCGCGCGCTACCCCACCTAGTAAAAGCACCACCCCCACCCCATTGCCACCCGCCGACCTTCGGAACTTCTACCTCCGCCCGCCAAATGCGACTTCGCCGCTCGACTAAAATCTACCCACACACTTACACACACGTGACACACACCTGACGTATTCGAACGTTACGTGCATGTAATATATAGAGATATGTGTATGTATAGACGCGCGCGAACATACATATATGATGAATATATGTACAATACTACTGTACGACTTCTCTGAAGATTTATCACGTCCCAGTATTTAAGTATAGCTAAGAACCGTACTTTTTTCATTCCATCCTTTTAACCAACATTTGGCCCAGACCGTGATAATGACTCTCACTCTCTTTCTCTCTCATTGCTAACCTGCCGCCTCTACACCCCTTCTTTTCCACCTTCTCCTTCTCCTTCTCCTTCTCCTTCTCCTTCTCTTTCTCCATCTCCATCACCACCCCCTCCGCCACTACCTCTACCACCACTACGTCGTCATAGTCGTGTTTTCGTCCTTTCGATCGTGCTTTTACATTATGCTTCACAATTCACACCACCCTCCAGACTGTAACTTCTCTTTCCGCTACGTGTGAGCGATGTGTTTGTTTTCACGTGAAAGCTATAAAATTCGGATCTTTAGAATGGCGTTATCGATCGCGACATTCGATAATCCGTCAGATTTGTATCTTTGTGGATTGATAGCCGTATCATTGGTTGAAACGCAGCTAGAAGCGGCATTTCTAATGCCTCTACAGAAAGTATCGAATAACGTTTCGATCGATTAGATCGTAATCGATCGTACCGCCAATGTGTTGATGATTTTTAAAGAAATGTATCCGTATTATTCCATTAAATCATTATAATGTATGGGAAATATCTTTAATTTAATGTTTAGTCAAATATTAAATTTTATATGTGTACATGTTTATACATTTTATGTATAAACCACGATTGGCGAAATATCATGTCAATTATTGGTCGAAATTTCATGTCAAAATCACGTGATCCACGTCCAATCAAATATCTACGTACAATAAATGGTAGTTTCATACTTCGAGGTACATTATTATTGTATCGCACTCGATTGCAGCGCTTTTACGTAAAACTCGATTTATTTTTGTAATCGAAGCAACGCGCGCGCGTAATTTGGTTTCGATAGTTTCTCGACATAATACGTAACACTGACTACATATGTATGGAATAAACCTCTCATGCCCATATTTTTATTTTTGCGCCCAAGAAGGATCCTCGAAACCCTTTTACCATTTCGATGTCACGCTCGCTGTTACCGCTGTAGCACCGAACATAACTGCAACGCCAGTAGCGTTAGGAATTGAAATGAAAATTTGGTGCTACGTTGCCACATTTAATAGTTAAGCCAACCACACGTAATTTTCGTAATTATCATTGAAATTTGTTCAAGATTTGAGAATGTAAACAAATACACCAGGCCATTACCGAAAAGATTTTCCCAAATACACATATTTTACGCATCTTCATTATAATTGAAAATAAAGTAGTAATGCCGTGGTAAAAAATTGTTTCTATGAAGACCTGTATAATTTGTTGTTGAATCTGTACATGTATGTTTGTATGCACCATTTATTTACATATATCATGCAGATATTGCTATATAATATAATATTAATAATTAATTTTTATCGGAACAGTCATTCTATTTATTACATAGTTCTATGTGGCTATATCGTAAGTCACTGCTATTCAGCACTTATTATTAACGGGAAAATTAACAAATTGTATTTTTTATTTCACATTTGCCTCCTGAAATATTATAAATTTATTTTACCGGCATATTATTCCCCGAATATTCTTTACCCTGTATACAGATTCTTTTTTAGCACAATTGTTCTGAATATTATGCGTAGAAAGAATACATTATTATTATTTTGTACAAGTATTATTTGAAGGGGGTTTGCGAGACAAATTCACGAATAGCAGAGAATTGGCTGAAGCTCGCGTCTCCACTACGTATTCGTACAAATACGCGTGAGTCAATGTATATTTTAACAAAAGAAAGTATCTCTATGTTCCGATCCATGTGTGACTGATTTCGCAAGGAGGAAATTATTCCAGTTCGTAGCTTATTAACGAAGCGAAGTGCCTACGCCCGATATACATACATATGTATGTACTACATTAGAACGATTTATTATATACACTCTCCTGGACGCAATCATTTACCGATTTTTATGAACAAAGGCTCATTTGAAAGAAAAAGGATTGTGACGCGAAAAGACTTTCCAAATTTCGTAAATTTCGAAAAATTTTCATTTTTATTTAAAAAAACTGTATCTAAGTGTTCTAAAGATCTAGATGAATTTATATGGTACATGTATAGTTTATTTTTTGATACATTGACATTAGCTAATATTTTTATATTTTCATTCGGAAATAATGCTCGAACCTGTTTGAATGCATGTATGTATGTACATAAGTCATTCCATACAAAATCGATCACTCGCATTGTGAGCTAGTGTGTAATGAGCCAGGCACAAATAGAATGCGATCGTCTGTTTTTTTTCACAGCTGGCTCATAAAGAAATAAGCTATAGATGATTTCATGCAAATACACTCATTCACAGTGTGAATGATCGATTTCGTATGAAATATCTTATATTCAAACAAGTTCGAGCATCATTTTCGAAAGAAATTAAAAGAAATAAATATATTAGCTAATATCAATTTATCACAAAATAATTATACACGCATTTTTACATCACGTGCGATTTATTTAAATGTAATATCGTCTAAATGTGAAAGCAGTATTCATAAACATGGTATATAGATTTCTATTCTATTAAAAAATAGAATAAATGTAAAAGATGAATAAATAAATAGAAAAGAATATCAGTGCTCGAGAGAAACCAAAGAAAGGTGAAGAACTATCCTTGTGATTATTCATACGTATATCTATATTGACCGGGAACATCAGCACAATTAAACAGTGATTTTTTGCCAAAATTCGCTGTGCGGACTATTTATTTGTTCATAAAGTAGTTCGGGCGTGTACATTCACTTACTATACAGCATACGGACTTTACTAGAAAGAGTACTTCTATTGGGATTAAAATTTCACGCAAGTGCGATTTAAATGCTACGAGTAACGTTCGGCAACGTTGCAGCCGGATACAACAGGTACCTGTGTAATCCGCACTGTGAAAATTTTGATAGTTCCACCCTTTACCGCAATTTTAGGCAGAGTGCGTTGAAATCACTAGCATTTCTTTGGTCCTGTCGGTAATTTTCGGATTACAGTTAGGTCCATAAGGACGAGAGGTCTGTATATACATATGTTGTCAGCGGTACGTTGTACCTGTATTTTTATTACTGTTATCTTTTTTTTTATCACAAGAATTTATGTTTTTCTCAACAATAAAGTCAGTATTTTATACTGATCTTTTAGATTTCTATGGTTAATTTCATAAGTTATAAAATTGATATACATTAAACTATACTATATACTAACTATAGTACTGTTATAGTATAATTGAAGATAGCATAGAGATTTTATTTTGTTAGATATAATGGCAAGATGTAAGTATTTTATTCATAGTCATTTTTTATTAGATATAACTATATAACGTCTAAAAGTTCTTATACTTGTTTATAAGTTAAGAAGTTCAATAATGGGTTATAGAAAGAAAAGGAATAAAAAGAGAAAAGGCATTATTCAGACAAGCAAAAGTTATATTTTCCTTATATGGTTAAGAAGATAAAGAATTGTGTTATTAACTGAAAGATATAATTTTATTACATAGAAGAAATGTGATCTAAGGTACAGCTAAATTTTTATAATATAAACTTACCAGATGAAAATGGTGCTAATACCTCCTGCCGTTTCTCCATGTTTTTTTTCCCTTACTTCTAGGATAGTTTAAGAAACGTATGATTTCTTGATACAATGATCTGGAATAGTTTTCAAAGATATAAACTTTTGTGTGTAACCTTTTGATGTTTAGAAAGCTAAAGATAGGGAAAAACAATATGGAGGATGCTAGGGGTATATGTGAACGGAGATATGGATAGAAAATGGGACAGAATAAAGGAATAGGAAGAGATGGTACAAGTAGGAGGAGACATGAATGCTAGGACAGGTGAAAATGGAGGACAAGCAAAGGAGGGAGAGAGAGAAAGAGAAAATCTAAGAACAAGAAAGTAAATAAGGAGGGGTAGAAACTGTTGGAGAGGATAGGGGAAATGGGGTAGCAACTTTTTAATGTAAGAATGGTGGAAGATGAGGAAAGAGAATGGACATTCACGAGGGCAAGGGTTAATTCGGTAATAGATTATGTTGTAGGTGAAGAAGAGGTGAAGGAAGAATTGGAAAAACTCTGGGTGGTGGATAATGTAGAATCAGATCACCCAGAAAGGAGATGAGTGAGAAGAATATGTTATCAGAAAATCAGACTGCATACAGGGAAGGGAGGGAGGCAATAGATAACATCTATTTACTAAATTACCTAATTAATAGGAAGGTGGCGAAAGAAAGAGGACACGTGTAGTATTTTAAGTGGATCTAAAGATAGTCTTTGACTCAGTAAATAGAAGAGTCCTATGGGAGACAATGAGGGAAAAAGAAGTGAATGAGGAAATCAGGAACAGAATAAGGAAGATATATAGAGAGACGTTGAGCAAGGTAAGGGTCAGAGTAGATTGTGGGAAGAGCTGAATGGCAAAGGGGGGGGGTCAGACAAGGGTGCCCATTGAGTACCAAACTCTTCTCCATCCCAGTAACAGATCTAGAAGAGAGGCTGAAGAAAAGAGGAAAAGGAGGAAGGGTGGAAGTAGTGAAAAAGAAGCTATACAGCTTAATATATGTGGATGACATTATGCTGATAACACAGGTGGAAGGAGGGATGAGATTGATGATGAATGAGTTGAAGGCATACTTGAAGGAGAGGAACTTGGCACTCAATGTGGACAAGTCAAAGGTAATGCATTTTGGGAAAGGAGGGGTTAAAAAAAGGGAAAGAAGATAGAGATGGGGAAACAGGGAAATAGAGGAGGTAAGAGAGTTTGTATACTTAGGATATAAGGTAAAAAGAAACAGGAGACAAAATGGGCAAGTCAGGAAGAGAGAAAGCAAGGTGGCCAAAGGCAATGAGAGAAGTATAGGGATTAAGGAAAACATTTTTCGGAGGACAGTGGAAGAGGAGAATATGAATGTTTGATACTTAAGTATAGACAGTAGCTGGATATGGAGTAGAAATATAAGGATGGAAAGAAAGAGAGGATGGAGAGATTACAGAAGAGCTAAAGAGGGATGGGGAAATCATGGTGGGAATTGGAGAGGATAGGTTACATGGAGAGCAGAGGGGTGATGAAAGCATGTGACATAGGAAGGGCGGAGGGGCTACGAGAGAGGATGGAAAGGAAAGAAAGAAGACAAGGGAACATGGAGAACAGGAAAAGGATCGTAAAATCAAAATATAACATATTTTGGTGGTATAAAGAAATATGGGAAGAGAAGGTACCAGGGTACTTAGAGAAGGGATGGAAAAAAGAAAGATGGAGGTTAGTAATAAGGTTTAGTTTAGGGAATGAAATGAGAGGTGGAAAATATTAGTAGGATGGGGGGAAAACAGATATAATTTTTGATGAAGAGGAAGAAGAAGACTAGGAGCATGTCTTGATGAGATGTGAGGCGGAAGGGTTGAGGGAAAAAGTAAGGAGGGTGCTAGATAGTAGCAGGAAAGGAAAAGATTGGATGAAAAGAAGAATAAAAAGGGTGATGAAGGGAGGGATAGGTGTAGATGAATGAGCGGATGAGGAAAGTATGAGAGCAGAGAACAGCGGAGGCGAAGGTCAATAGCATGAGAGAGAGAGAGAGAGAGAGAAGGAGAGGAGTAAATAGGAGAGAGTGAAGGTATGCAAGAATGTAAATAGCAAACAGCAGGGGACATAGAATATAGCATAAGATTGCAGGATGGACAAAAACAAAGAGAATTAGAAGGGAACGAGAAAGAAAGAGAGAGAGAGAGAGAGAGAG
>JAIFRP010000019.1:231242-253666 GCA_032403825.1 Odynerus spinipes | reverse complement strand
AGAGAGAGAGAGAGAGCGATAGGACTATTGAATAAAATAGAGTAAGGAATTATTGTAAAAAAAAGAAGAAAGTGTGAGATGTACCTTACAAGAGACACAATAAAGGCTTATTGTATATTAATTGCATATCGTTAAAAATGTTTAATCAAAGCATTAATAAATTTCTTCTAAAAAGGGCAAGAACGATTTTAAATCTTACTAATAGGTACTAATTTAACATTATAAAAAATTCACGGTTGAGGAGGAAGGCATTAATTATATGAGCATTGTTTCACACATCGAAAGAACCTACGTACACACTTTGTTAGCAAAGGAAGCAGTATTGACAGGTGTACATAGTCTCACTTATATCTATCATAATGGCATCGGAAAATACATACCCGAAATATAATCGTTTCTATAAGTCCATTAGTATTAAGTATGCTTTATCCTGCCTACGTCCTTTACTAGATAACGAAATATTGTAACACAAAATTATTTCTTACAGCCAAGGCACGTCAACCATTTTGTACTAGCTGAAGTATATACGATCTGTAGGAAATACAGTATAGTAAAGGATGGAGTAACCTGTGTGCATTGGCTACACCGTTCAAGCCGTATTGTTGAAAATAGACAAAATGAACATATCTCCCGAGTACATTTAAAAAAAACATTTTAAATTAAAAACGTACGATTAGGAGCAGTCATCAATTTTATGTAAGTTGTATTTATATTATATGAAAAGAAAACAAACGAATTGCGTTGCACGTTTTCAAAATATGATATTTAGATGGTTATACCGAGAATGATTGGTTCGTACATTTTATGAACTGTCCAATCCACGTAGACTTTCAAGAAGAAAGTGCTATCGTAATATTTAAATTAAGAGAACGTTGGCAATAGAAATGACAAAAGATCTATGTGGTTCTAGTTAGTTTAGAAAACTATGAGTGGTACTATGAAGTATAAAATTTTAAGAATGAGAGGTGTCAATGTGAAGAATTGTCAGAAGTGTCGAATGATGTTATTTGATTACACATAAACCTAACATATAGCCATATATATATGAATGTACATATTTATATGACCTCGTTATTTGATGGTAGATGAAAGGGCGAAATAATGAAGACGATACAGTCGTTAAATACAATATTACATACAAGTGCATCGAAGCGATACGGATAACCTGCATATCTATTACGGTTGCTATCATCAATCACTGATTAATCGTGTGATGTTCAAGGAACATTTTCTTGTTTTCTAATGATATTATGTGTACTTTATTATGAAAGAAAATAATGGAGGTTTCCGAGACGCGAAACCTCGTTAGAGATTTAGATTTGACCCTTCAACCTCGTATCGCACCGCGATATAAAACTTGGCTACCCCTTGCTACACAACAAGTAATTTATTATATATACTTCGATATTTATTGAATGACAATTCATTATATTTTAAGACAATAATTACGATAAGTGGGTGTATTGAATGAGAAGAAATTATCTTTTAAATAATATCCTTTGTTGCATGCAATGTATGTTTTAGTTGAGACTTAGGAGTTTGATTCAAATAATTGGATATAAACTGAAGTCAAATGTAAATAACGAAACGTGTTGGTTTTATTATACTTTGCACAGAACAAGTATGTCATCTCCATTATATACCAGTGAATTAATAGATAACGCAAATCCTAGATGGTCTAGTCTCGAAGTCCCTACTTTACATGCCACAGGTTATTCGTCTGCCAGTGGTGAGCGTAACAATTTGTTAGTACTTTAAGTACAGTTCTCTATCAAATGAGATAATTGGCTATAACACTTATCATTATTATTTATTTTATTTATATAAAATAAAACATTGTAATCCATATTTATATATTTTTACAAATAGAGATAATCCTAAGACTATGGAAAAGAGTGGTTGTGGATAATACTACCCTTGATACAACTGTATTCACATGGGGTATCTCTTTCACGGGTTTGGCATACATTGGCCCCAAACTACGGGACAACTTGGACAAAATTCTAAAAGAAAATTCTATAATTTTTTACTTCAATGGTGGCTTTTTTACTCCTGCATATTGTTACATAAAAACACCAAAGTTGAAAAGATATCTTCGTATAAATGTTAGTGCGAACGAAGTGAAAGACAGCTATACTGTAAATAAATTAACTAGCTTGAGAAGCAAGATGCAAGCACTTAAACAACAGACTGATTCTGTGCAAGCTTTAAGAATGCGCATTGCTTCTGGTGATAATTTTCAAACACCAAAATATCCTCAATCTTCTTTAAACAGATTATTTCAGCCACGTACGGTAAATAGAGAGAAAAAAGCAGAAATACTTAAAATACGTAAGGAGTTAGAAATGGCCAAATTTAGAACAAAATTATTAGAACAAGAAAGAGCAAGAAAAATGGGAGAATTACGGGTATTGAATCAATTACATGCAGCTATTACAGAAGAAAATCAAGACCATGGTAAATAAAGAATGTTTACTATGAATAGATTCAGTTTTAAACCATATGTAATTCCAATGAAATTTTTCTACACAGGAACTGATTTGATGGAAAGGTATAGAGAACTTAATAAAGACATTGAAAGATTACATGAATGGCGTCAAAGTCATGTAGATACAAGAGAAACTTATATTCAAATGAGCAATCAATTGGCTCATCGTCGATGGCAGTTAATATCAGAATTAAGTTTAATCTATCCTATTAAGCAGGTGCAGAGATTCATTAAATATATAATATTACAATTTATGTATTTCACATTGATAACAGCTCAATTTGTTTTTAATGTTATTACATAGGATGGCAATGGAAAATTTACAATACATGACATACATTTACCAGATAGCGAAGATTTGGAATTATCAAATGATACTCAAGTAGCTGTAGCATTAGGTTTCGTGGCACATACAACACAAATGATTGCAAATTTTCTCAATATACCAACAAGATATCCTATCATACATTATGGTTCTCGCAGTAAAGTCATTGATCATATTACAGAGAGCCTTCCTGATAATGATAGACAGTAAGTACAATGTTTTTGTCTAAATATTTATTTTATTTCTTATAAATATAACTTTACAGATTTCCTTTGTTTGCAAGAGGCAAAGACAGATTACAATTTCACTATGCTGTTTATTTATTAAATAAAAACATAGCACAATTACGCTGGTATTGTGGTCTTCCTACTACTGACTTAAGAGCAACATTACCAAACTTAGCAACTTTATTAAATATGAAACCAAACCAATCACAGTAAGTGTATTTACATTAGTTTACATTATATAGTAATAAAGTTTATGATCTGACTATGAGAATAATCATGGCAATCCTTTACAGTTTGGATAATTCAAAAAGGACATTTTCTACTTCGTCTTTAGATACTGAAGTAGGTAACGGTAAACAAAATGTTCCTTTGACACCACCGATACAGAAGATTATTTTTGAGAAATGCCATAGATCATCTAGATCAATGGGCCAGTTAAAATCAATAAAATCCTCCCTGGGATCTTCTTTGGATCAAGGTTTGGATAAACCTGTACAGCCTCTTGTTTTAGGTACCCAGTCGAAACGAATTTGCAAATCAGAAGAGAGTGCCATAGATGACAGAACATTAATGCTAGTTAGAAACAGATCCAGTAATAGCAGCAATGAAACATTGAATTGTACTGTTTTAAATAGCACTATTAATGCGGACAGAGATGATGATTTTCTTCAAAATAGTAACGATGTTATGGTTGAAAGTAATATTGAAATAACAATACCTACATCTGTGTCTAAGTCAGCAAATGTCACAGATAGTTTAGAAGGTTCTGTCAGTGTTAGAAATAGGAGTTCTAATTCTATAAGTAGTTGTGAAATGGCCCTAAGCAGTAGCCAAAATGATGGAGATGAAAGCCCAAATGAAAAAAACATGATCAAAAAAGGAGAAATCGATCAAAATATTCCATCGAATGATCACCATTTAAAAAATATTGAAGATAGTGGAGAAGATGTACAGAAAAATGGAGAACATACTGATATATGTTATTTAGGAAATAATACCTCACAGGATTATTGTACACATTATTATGTAAAAAATGATCATAATTGTGATGTTTTGGAACAAAATCCCTATATGGTTAGTCCATGTAAAGAACGTATTGCAAAATCATGCTTGTCTTTAGATGATATAATAGGATGTACTTATAATGAAACTGAAAAGAAGCAAAGAACAAACTCAGTTTGTAGTTATACAGAAAAATGTTTCTTAGCTAAAAAAAAAGTACTAGTTAAACAATTCTCTTCTCAACTAAGGTGAGTAAATTTAATAAATGCATATTTTCAAAAACAAAATATTTGTGATCATAGCAATGTCACAAAAGTAGTAATTAAAAAATGGATTTATTTAGGCCACATGAAGAAGTAAGACAACAAAGTGAAAAATGGCCTGAAGAGCACGAAGAAAATGTTTGTATTCAACAAGATGCAATGGTAAGTTTAGTTATCACTAACATTATCCATTTTTAGTATATATCTTGTAACATTGTATTTATATTTTTCAGTTAAGTAAGGACTTCATAGTGGCAGCTCAAGAATCCGACAATACTGTTACCGAATACAGTTGTACACTGGAAGATAAAAATAAGCAACATGACTTTCAAGCGTCGAGCGATTATATAGACATTATGAGACGCAGTTCAGAAAATGTATATGCACGCACTGAAGCCTTAGCTAATAAGAAAACTAGCTTCAAAGTTATGAAACCACGGCTGTAATATTTATTAATTCAAATATAAAGTTATTGTCATATTGTATATGCGAGTAAATCTTGTAAAAAATTCAAAAGTTATTCAATATACATAAGATATGTTAGGGTTGAAGTATACAACTTGGATCAAGTATATCTTTATTATTGTTGCAGAGAAAAAAATTACACAAAAGGGAAGGTTGCATTGTTTTATAAATATTATTTTCGTAACACTATAATCGTCGTAAATTCGAATACAACTTTATATCATAAATTGGTAATATAATCATAGTACGTTTGTGTAGAAATAATTGCATTAAAAACAATAGAAAAAACCATATAATTCTACTTACAATAGCCTGATAGTTTTTTCTATTTTTAATAATGTCTCATAGCTTGCTTAATAGTTCATTCTGTATATATCTACATAGTAACTGTGATTTATATTTTATCTACAATCTTCAACAATTGATATTATATTATGCAAACAATTGTTACGTATATTTTTAAAAAATTATTATAAGTCATTTTGTTCTAGTGTTGTATTTTAGCTTTTTTTAGATGTTATACTTGTGCTTATAATACACAGGATAGTGTATAATTGTAGATTTTTTATTTTAAATTTTAAATTTATATTACAAATTAGGCAAACCATACGAGAGGACCAACTAAAGTTGAACTGAAGCATTTACTAAGAGATCATAATTTATTATATAAATATTACATTGATATTTGAATTTATAAGGCTGTTATTGAGATCTGTTTATTTTTTTTTCATGATAAACAATGAAACAAACATATGTTTTTCAAGTTAAAATAATACAATTAAATATCTTTTAAATGCAAGATATTCTTATACAATTTTTTGTACTCAATATGAGTACTGCATTAACGAAAAAACTACAAAATTAAAGCAGCATTATACATATATTCATGACTTATTATTTACACTCAAACTTACATTTTTGATATCTTAAAATATAATAGTATTATACTTTATACTATGATTTATTTTGATTTCCAAAAATACGTTTTGCTTTTAATAATTTGATAACAGAATTACATTTAGTATAAGTACTATGCAAAAAAATCATTTTTCCTCTACATGTGTTACCTACATCAGTGAAAAAATGTCTTAAATATTGTTGAAGACTTTTATTTGTAACGTGCTATATCCTCTTAAATTACTTAAATATTAGTTGGCTACAACATACAGAGTATTGTAGTATTCTGCTGGATTTATCATGTGTATAAACACTGATATATCCAGAATGTGGAACATTATCAACTTGAAGTAACCTTTCGTAAAAAATAGTGGTAACAAATACACACCACTACCTGCTAATTTATATACAAAAATAAACTTTAAATGGCCAAATTATTTCATGTAAAATAATGTGAATTAAATAAATTTCCTTGTATAGAGGATCAATCGTTTATTTTGCAGTCTCTTTGGCAGCAGTCAGTTTTGCACTTACTTCCCACAGCTGTAGTGCTATTTTGGGGTCTAATTCCTTTTTAGAGACATAAAGTTTACAGTCTCGATAAATATGTCCACTTTCATCGGATAAGGAAGGTTCAATGGCACAATGTAATACTGTTTGTGCACCCTATAGAGAAATTTTATTATGTTATTAGTCAAAACATATGTTAGCCCCTTAATTAATAGAACCTAATTAAGATAATAAAATTATGTTGCTAATTATATATTTTTAAAAATTGTGTTACCTGATTTGCAGTTCTCAAAAATAATAAAGCAACTGGTGAGAACAAAATATAGTGAAACCAGCTTCGTTTTACATTTCTAAATAATCCTGTATAAGCGAATCCAGGACATACCATGTAAACATTTACATTATAATCTTTCATTCTTTTTGCAAGTTCAATGCCAAAATATGCATTTGCCAATTTTGAGTTACAATAACCTGGGTTCATACGTCCCTTAGTTGTTATTCCCTTCTCACCATTTAAATTTGAAAAATCAATAATACCAGACTCTAAAAGTTTAGAAGTTACAATCACCACTCTGCAATTGAAAAATATATAGATTTACATTGTTGTACATTTGAATAAAATAATGTATATCTAACCTGCTAGGTGCACTCTCCTTAAGACGTTCTAAAAGTAAATTGGTCAGTAAAAAATGTCCAAGATGATTAACACCAAAGTGGATTTCAAATCCATCTTTGGTAAATGCATGTTCCTTGAGAGGTGTATATACACCAGCATTATTAATTAATACATGAATTTCAGAAAAATTTTTTAAAACTTCAGTTGCAAATTCTCTGACAGATGAAAGCGACGCAAGGTCTAATTCCATTGGAATCTGATATAAAAGAAATATATTAAAAATATAATACAAATCATTATATTGTTTTTATATCATATTAGCTATTAAGATAAATCTATTAACTTTAAGTTAAGCTTACCAATTTACCATTTGGAGTTTGATGACGGATCTCTGAAATAACATTTTTGGCATTTTGCATGTTTCGACAAGCCATAATAACTGTAGCTTTTCGTTTTGCTAATTCTTTTACCGTCTCTTTACCAATACCAGAATTGGCTCCTGTTACAATAAAAACTCTACCCTGTAAACTATTTACATTTTTACATCTTCCCCAAGTACGTTCACGACATTTGCGAAGTAATCCAATTATTAACACCACAGGTAAAACAAGGTAGCACCATGAAGATACCATAGTGGCTATCCAAAATTGTATTGCATAAATTTTATCACAGTTTGCATCTGCAAATAATATAATACATTTATATAAATATTAAACTAAGAAAATATCTTTAATTTGTACGTGTATATCATGCTGATTAAATCACTTGTATTAAATTCCAATAAGCGGCTAATTATTAGCAAATTATTGTTTTTTTTACTTAACCTAACTTTTTGTACATACATATTCTTGTATGGAAGAATTTGTGGAAGTAATGACAAATACAAAAGAAAATTTAAATATTACAGAATTTTCTGAAAGGTCTTTTTAACCGTTGTTATACTGATTATCATAAATGAAGTTTGTTATTGTATGAATACACAAATCATAACTTTTTACATTGTCATCTCACTGCTTCACTACCTATCAATGACCATTGATGCAATTTAAATTTATGACAATTCGCCTGACTTTATTGGTACATTTTCAGTCATCAAAACAATATAACATTATCCACCGTATCATTTGTATATAGATAATAATGCTGTAACTGTTTAACAAACTTATTTTTTAGAAATATTTAACATTTATAATTAATCAAATTCATAATTTTCTCTTCATTAGAAATTACATTCAGCAAAAGCATGTAAAATCGTTAAATCAATTCTTCCTGACATTTTTAAAATTAGTTATTATAATCTATACAAATGCAAAATATTATAAAATTAAAACAGTTTCTTAACGTTACGATTGGTTGACGATAAGATACTTTTTACGTATTCGTTAATTATAAATGTGAATATAACACTAAATTTATTTAAAAGATTATAGATTATAATTATTTCAAAAATAATAAATTCAAGCTTTAATTGATATTAATAAATTAAATGATCAAAGTACAAACACTTTTTATATAGGAAAATAAAAAATTAAACTTTGGACTCTTGCAATTTAAATCCAAATAACCAATCAACGTACAGTTTTGTACATAGCTTTGTACATATGATAAAGTACCCGTTACTTGTATTTTAATGAAAAAAATAATAATTGTTGAAGATGTTTGGTCCCGTTTTAAGACAGTCACTCTTCAACGTAAGACGTAAGAAATCGAAATTTAGTTCAATTCACTATGAAAGCGTATAATTACTACAAGTTATTATTGTATTCGTAGAACGATCATTGTTAATATTTTCAATATTGCAGTTCTATTATTGAATGTATGTTTTTTTTTTTTTTAGAATTTGGAAGTAGTGTCGTTTTAAGATATAGTACAATGAAATCAATCAAATACGACACTTTATGTGTATCAGTACCAAAACCATTTGTTTATATGGTACAATTAAATAGACCTGAGAAACGAAATGCTTTGAATGATGCCATGTGGGAGTATGTAATAATCAGATATTATCTACTATTTTATTTAATGTTATTCTTACTTATATATTTTTGTACAGAGAAATTAAAAAATGCTTTGATAATTTAGCTCTTGAACCCGAGTGCAGGGTTGTTGTTTTATCAGGCAATGGAAAAATGTTTTGTGGAGGTATGTTATCCTTTTTATAATTAAATAAAAATAAATATTGATTTTCATACGTAAAATATTATTATTTGACATAGGTATAGATTTGCAAAGTGCCTTAAACTTTGGTCAACAATTAGCACAACATGAGGATGTTGCACGAAAATGTAAAGTTTTGGAGCCAATTATAAGCAAATTTCAAGAATCTTTTACTTCTATAGAGAAGGTATTTAGTATGCCATAATATTTATTGGATTTGTAATTTAATATATCTTTTATTTTTATTAGTGTCCGAAGCCAGTAATAGCAGCTATACACAATGGCTGTATAGGTGCAGGGGTGGATATGATTTGTGCTGCTGATATACGTTATTGTAGTTCAGATGCATGGTTTCAAATAAAAGAAGTTGATATAGGAATGGCAGCCGATGTTGGTACCTTGCAAAGATTTCCAAAAATAGTTGGTTCTGACAGTTTAGTTAGAGAACTTGTTTATACAGCCAGAAAATTTACAGCGACTGAAGCATCGCAGTGTGGTTTTGTGAGTCGGGTCTTTGATAGTCAGGAAAGGTAATAAATTTTGTAGTTTATGAATTATATAGTACACAAATTTTTACAAAGTCATTGATACATTCTTTATTTTTTTTGCTTATTATAACAACACTGATAATGATCTATTTAATTTAATTGTAGTTTGTTGAATAAATCAATTGAACTAGCAGAAGAAATTGCAAGTAAGAGTCCTGTTGCAGTACAAGGATCTAAAATAAGTTTGGTATATTCAAGAGATCATTCTGTTCAAGAAGGTCTTGATCATATTGTAAGTTTTTTTATGATTCCACCTAAAAATAAATAGAGTATGTTATATATATTTTTAATTTATATTAGCCAAAGTTATAATCTTGTTTTAAATAACTTGACATTCATTTTAATAGGCCATACGTAATCAGACAATGCTACAGAGTGAAGATTTCATAAATGCAGCATCTGCACAAGCAACACGTGGTGAACCACCTGTATTTTCAAAACTATAACATTTCATACAAACAACTTTTTTATTGTGTATTCCAAATGCACAGACTATTTATTAGAAAAATAAATATTCATGGGTGCAATAAGTTAATTTTAATCAACTACTTAAAAATATATCAAATATAGTTATATTTTGATATCTTTATATTATGTATGAAATTTTTGTATATAAAACAAGTGTTTTCAACATTATTAAAATTTATATATTAATATTAATAATTTTGCTTATTATATATATCCAAACAACAATTAATTTGTACTGATATATAACTATTATGAGATTTTTATGGAATCTGAGATATAATCGAGCTCTACATTTGTAATTTGGATGCTCTTTCTTCAGCTTCTAAAAGAAGGCTTTCTAATCTGCGTTTTTTGGGCATAGATTCTAATAGATCAATTTCCATTTGTTCAACAATAGAATAAACATTTAAGTTCTTTGGGATTTTCACCTATAAGAAGTCAAGTGTCTTGTTTCAAGTATGAGTAACTAAGTATAACAATTATTACATTGAGATAATTATACAAGATTTTAAGTTTATAAAATAAGAATAATACTTACAATCAATAAGTTGATATAGTGCTCATAATATACTTTTTTTGTAGCCGAGTCACATGCAACTGCCATCATGTCAGCTATTTCATCTTTAGTAAAGGGTTCTCCGATTTCTGTTAGGGCTTTTTCTAAATCATCTGCCATTATATAACCACGATTTTCAGGATCTAGTAACTGAAATGCTTTTAACAGATCCTCAGGTTCTGCAGGTTTAAATCTAAAAAATAAGAAATTTTGTAATCATAGGTTATTTTAAATTATAAAGAAGTTAGATAATCACTAACTTGCGTTCAGTAATTGCTTTATGCATATATTCTACAAATTTTTGTAATGGTACACAATTATTTTCAACATCTTCTACTTCAACCTGTGTTTCTTGCAGTTCTGCTTCTGTAATAACGCATCCTATAAAGAAATAAATTATTATAATGGATATTTTTTATTGGTCATACATATATATTTTATTATTTATTCACCTAATGCTCTTATTATAGTACCCAAATCTCTAACATCTATTTCACCACTTCTTGTATTGTCAAATACGTCAAATACTTCACAAAGTCTCTTTTCCAGTGGTGTTGGTGCTGGTGCTGGTTCAGCTACGCTCACTGGGTATATAAATTTTATGTTTACCAAAAGTAAACTTAAACTTTATCTAATATATATTTTTACAGGCCAATTTAAAGATACATGTTAACTTAGTAAAATATAAATTCATACTTACTGTTTCTTTTAAAGACTATAAATTATAGAAGTATCCTATTATTATTTACGTGAGATCAATAGAATATTGTTTGATCAATACTTATGTTTGACTTGTAACATGATTACACAAGACATAATGTTTACCTTATAGTTTATTAATATAAAAATAAAACAATTATAATTTACATTCGTATAATACTATTTATGTACGAGGTAATATACCTTTTGTACTTTCACGTCTGGATATTCTTCTTTGTACCGCATCTGATTCAAAAGATTGATGTGGTGTACCAAACATGTTGCCAGTCAGTAGTGTTTAATGTGAAGTAAAAACATATTTTATAATATAAAAATGTAAAGTCATTGTGTTTTATAACAATTTGCCAAAACATACATATTTGTTAATAAGAAATTTACTATATGAAACAATTGCCAGTATTGCTAAACATACACACACCTGCACTCAAGATATCATATGAATTCAATACAAAAAATTCATTTTTACTAGTATATACTTTATGTACATGACAATTATTATTAATATCCAATGCATTAATGTATTTAGCAATTTAAATTCTACTCTCAATTGTTCTTTGTCTTTATTCAAGTATTAGTAGCAATATGAAAAATAATTCTGAGTGACACTACAGTTACTGAACATATATATAAAACGGCCATTTTAAAAATGAGCAGTTTGTCGATCAATCTCGGTAATATCTTCTATTATTTCTTGAACTCGTGTCCCAATTTTTTTTGCTACATCCACTTTTTCATTATTAGGTAAATAGAGATAACTCCAAACCAAATCTCCATCTATGATGCCTCTAGCTGGGTTGCCTTGTGTCCTTACGTAACTTTTGTATGTGCTGAAGTTTTTGAAGAATCAGTATTATATATGGTACCCAATAAACATAGATTTTAAATAAATTCTGAATAGTTCACTATTAATCTGTTACTTACCGATATGCTTTAGGATTTAAACCTGCAATATGACATATATGTGTGACTAATACATTTTGAAGCATAAGTAATCTGCGATACGTTTTTTCTGGAACCGGAAGAATGTAACCAAGACTACCATCCAAAGATGCTGAAAAATATATAAAGAAAAAAAAACATGATATTCTCATCTTATCCGCATTTGCAAGAAAATTATTGGCAAATAGTGATATTTACCATACATAGTAACATGTCTTTTATCTGCACCAGAAAAATATTTTTTCTCATTTGCTGGATCAGTGACTCTGCACTTAATCCGAAAGAATGTGTTTACTTTCTGTCCTAAATGGAAATCAGCTTTTCTAATCAATTTCTGACCACCAAGACTTTCCCTTGATTCTGGTTGATACATGAATAGAGCGATATTGCTTTCTCCATCAGCAACCAAGAAGCCCAAATTATTATTGTCAATTAAATATTCTATTGTATACACTTCTGCTGGTCTGAAATCCTATAAAAAGAATTGTATAACTTCAGTTTGTAATTTCTATATTATCATACAAACAGAAATATGAAAATGAGCTTACCCTACTAACAAGGGAAAGTGTTCTATATTCTTCTTGAAATCTTAATAAACTAATTGATTTATACACATCAGCCACTAAAATTAAACTTTTAATACTCAGCATTTGATGTATATAAATTTGTGTATCAATAAAAGCAACGCCTACGAGGTCGTTATCTTTTAATTGCCAAATGTAAATCTGAAAAATTAATCATTTTACAACATATAATATTTCATAGTTAGATTTTTAGTATGTTTTATAAAAAATAAAATAAAAACCTTTTGTCCTACGGCAGAAACTAAAAATCCAGATACTTGAGTTATAGCTGTTATTGGCCCTTTCTGCTCCTTTGCATAAATTTGTTTAAATCTATTCTTAGTCAATGGTTGCCCAGGTTCTGGCACTACTTCTATAATGTCAAATATAAGTATCTATAAAAAAAATATAGTTTATTATAAAGTATTGCAATTCACATTCGAATGAACATTAAATATTCAAATAACAGTATTAAAAAATTGTTTTCCATTTTCAAACTTACACGTCCTCTGCTTGTAATATCTTCACCATAATTGTAATTTGTTCCTAGTACAATATAACCCTTTAATCCAGATCTTGTTCCTTCATATGCTAAAGATACATTTTTTAAGCAAGTTACATGTTCCCACTGATCTAATTCAATTTTTGTGTTTGGTATAGTCTCCCAAGACACTGGAGAAAATAAAACAATGCTGAACAACTCCTGTGATGGATAAATAAATCTTTCTGGTCTTTCTTCTTCTGTAAACTCCTATAAATAAATACATAAATAAAATGTATGCATGTGTATGTGTATACATACATACATTCATTCATAAAAAGATCCCACATATACATAGAAAACTTGCTTAGTAATTTTTATATTACCTTATCTTCTCCATTAAATCTGTAATAGCTTTTAAGTGGCTCAGCTGTACTTGTTATAACACAGTAAGTTTTACTCTCAAGATGATATGTTACAAAATGTGGAGTGCATCGTAAAGGAACTTTTCTAACAGGCCATGGTGCATCATATGATAAATGTGTTGGTAAAACACATATCCTTAACTCTTCCTAATATAATATGAAATATATGCATGATTTTCTTTTAATTTTAATTTTAAAAAAACATTGTAACTAGTATTATATTATTTCTTAATAACTTACCTTCCTGTTGAAATATAAAAATCCTTGAGGACAATTAATATTATTAAATGGTGCAAAAGAAGTGATAGGACCATCTATACCCATTGGGTGTGTTCGAAGTTCTCCACGTCCTGTAAGAAATATCCAATGTGGATAATCACCACAAATAAACACACCATTATAACCGGCAATATTACTAAAATATCGCATCATAGAAATTCGTGTTTCATTCATATTAGGTACATCTTCTTCTTTAGGTTTTGGCCTTAAAAATGTACAGATATGATCAGATTTATGTATAAAATTAATGATAAAAAATATTACAAATAGCTATGTACCTCAGATGACCTGGAATAATACCATGATCTAATTTTTTAAAACGTAATTTTAAATGACCTTTGGGATATCTATAAGCTTGATACATTTGTAATTCAGAATCTAAACGTACTAAAAGCATTGGCCTATTACCATGATGACCTAAAGCAACCATCAAAATTTCACGGACCTGCAAATATATTTTATATTGATATATAATCTTATTGAATATAACTAAAAATAATGTACATATTTAAAATATATACCTGATTTTCAGGACTAGGAATTTCATTAACAAGATTAGTTTGCAGTGTTGTAGATTCCATACTGTCATGAAGAACATATTGTCCGTAACCAAAATTACGAATAAGATAGGACAAACGCAAATCTGGTAAAGAATAAATTTCTAATGTTCCACTATCTCTATATACAAGTAACCAATATGTGGGTTTAATTTCTTGTAAATGTTTTTGCCACCTATTACGTAAATATGCATAATTACAATAATAACATGATTAATGATAAAGAAATATAAGCATATATAAAATAATAAGCAATTTTTTAAAGGTTTACCATGGTGCTTTTTTAGTTGTTCCATCAGTGTTTTTAGTATGAGTTGGCACAGGCATTTGAAATGCTGGTGCATCACCATACAATAAGTCATCTTCATTGTCAATGTTGCCAACAATAGGTGGCTCCTCTACATTGTGTTCCTCTTCTGGTATATCATCTTCTGCATTTTCAGGTAATTGTGTTGTAAAGATTCCACTTACATCTCTATATGCACACAGTGCTTCTATTTGAGGACGCTATAAATTATAATCAAGGAATTAGTTTACTTTTGAACAAATTGTTCATAACACACACATATATATATATATATATATATATTTTATATGGTAAAAGAGATACTAACAAATAGCAAATTTGCAGCTTGAGCATGTAATCTTGCTGTACCTCTTCCTTCTCTAAGTGTCAGTAGCATGACTTGACCATCTTCTGAAAGTATAGTTACATATGGATCTGCACAACTTGCATGCACAATGGGACAACCAAGATCTATAGGCATATGTTGTATCTACAATCAATAAAAAATTATTATATTTAAATAATATGTAAAAAGTATTGTAGTATCAAATTCATACATACTTGCTCAATTCCTTGCATAAGACGAATTCCCATTTGTGTAACTTGAACTATGTATCTATTAGCACCAAGGTTTCCTGCATACACTGTACTTCCCTGAGTACTAAATCCACTTTGATCAACTTCGTTAATTTCTTGACCAGTTTGTAGAATCTATAAATTCATTTATTAATTATAATTTATTTTGAACTAAATAACTTATTCAATAATAATTATATTTATGTACCATAGTTGAATCTTCTTGACTTAATATTAGAAAAGCATGAGAACCCTCTGTCTCAGTTTTTGTTTGATCGTCATTACTTAAATTACCAATAACAGTCCACATATCTTCGCATCCAGGTAATTCAAATGTTGTGACTACCTGATAAACAAAATAAAAATTTAGGTCATGTAATCGCTTAAACTATAATATTAACAATAGAAATAGGTGTACCTGAGGTCGAATTGATCGTTGAAGGACACAAAGGGCACCATTTTTGCCATAACCAGATGTCGTAACTAATTCCACATCAGGATCTTGATTGTGAGAAAATTCTTCTGATAAAAATGCTGGTTCTCCCATTGATATATTTCCACATGGTCCTATATTTAATAAGCTATCACATACCTTTAAATATTTTAAAGAAATAATAAAAATAATGATCAATAAAAGTAAATAAATTATTTTTTTTATAAAGATGTTGTATACCTCAAAGATATAAGACGTTATCTGAATTGATGTATGTGTTTCACTTCCATATACTTCTAATTCTTCTGGATCCTTGATATCTAACACATCAGATGCCATCCAATCACCAAGAAAGTCCTGCTTTATTTTCTTTGCTGGAGTTTCCTCACTTTCATTATCTTCAAGTGTGATTTCATTATCATTTAGATTTTGTTCATGTTCTGGTTCTTTTTCAGTGAACCTTAACAATAATGAATTTCCAAGGCGTGAACCAAGGAAGAGGTAATTATCCTCAATCATACATACCTAATGGTCAGAATGATATTTCAGTCAATGCAACGTACACATAAATGCAAAAGTTCTGCTCATAAATATTACTTACACATGATGTTAGAACACTGGCAGCAGCTTTATCAAAATGAAAACCACGTACTGAGCGCATACTGTCTGCAAATAAGGACAGTACGTATAATTCCCCGCTTTTCAAAGAAATAACTAAACGATCAGGAGATATAAATGCAACTTGTGCGCCTTCTAGACTCATTTTAACTCCTTCTTGTGGTTCTATATAAAAACAAAGAAAGTCATTCAATGAAATATTGTAAACTACTTACTATTGAATTAAATATACTTACTTAAAGGAAAATTTGTACTTGTATCTGCTAAACTATTAAGAGATACCCCATAAGGTGGAATACTTTGATTTAAATAAATTAAAGAATTTACTGCCATTATTAACGTTCCACCGAGAGGTTTTTTTACAGGTACTGCTTGATAGCAATCAAATGGTAAATTAGAAACAGACCATATTATAGGATGAACTCTTTGTTGAATATTTAATGATATTGCTACCATCGCACATGTGTCTTGTCTTACTGCAATACGTCTGTAATTATTTGCATTAGTGTATATTAAGTGTAATAATATAAAAATAGTATAAAAATAATACAAATTATGAAAGCATATTCTTACCCTGAAAATGTTCTTACTGGTTCATAAAGTATCAGTAATGTTGGTTCATAGTATCCATGCAAAAATTGCAAATCTATGATATTGTCCATTTTCTCCTCTAAACTTTTTAATACTATCATGTAAGATGACAGTATAGGTGTTTTATTAGATGTAGTTAATTTTGCTGTATCTAATAAATCTCCATCATCAAGACTTGGATCTTTACGGAATGGCAGTACTACTAATTTGCGTCCATATATTAACATAACTGCACAGCGTCCCTCAGGATCTACCCTTACAATTGGAATATGATGATGATTCGTCCATCCATCCTAATAAATAATTTTTGATTAAATCCTGATACTGAATCAAACATATATCAATAATTCACTTAAATATCATACATACATAACAATAAAACATAACTGACATTGAGCAAATTAAGATTTTTAAAGTTAAAAAAATTTCATACTATTATATTGATGTTTTTGATATTTGTATGTATTACTGTTAATTAGGGTGACCAGACATCCTGTTTCTATAGTACAAGTTCCATATTTCAGCTTTTTGTCCTGGTGTTTTAATTCTAAAAAACATTCAAATTATTAATCGTTGAAAGTTCTTTGTTAAAAAGTATTTATGTATGTTTTGTATTTTATTTTAACTACTTTTTCTATTATATTTGTTTTATATATGGTCACCCTACTAATAGCAAAATTCAAATTAATTTCTTTTTTTCTTAACTTTAGAAGTTATTGTAAAAATAACCTAATTATATAATATTGTATTATTGTATTACCCGTATTTCTTCCTCTTCAAAGTAATGTAAAGATACTGTTCTAAGATCATGAGCCTCTTGATCATACTCAACAACGGACAATTTTGCGTCACGAAAACTTAATAAAAGAGAATCTCTTTGCGATCCAATTAAATGTACTGCTTGCATCGACATTACATTTCCATGTAAAGTATATTGTGCTAAACATTCTAGCTTCATTTTGGGAGGACGTAATTCTATTAATGGTAAGATATATATTAAAAAATAATATTTATTGACAATTTCATAATCATTTCCAATAGAAGTAAGTCATACAATAGTGACAAGTATACCTGTATATTTTTCCCGTTTTGTCGTATCCACGTCCGGAATTAAGCGAAATACTCTTATAATATTTGCACCAGCTACTACAAGACATTTTTCAGACCGATTAAAAAAATAACATGTGATTGCATGTTCTACTCCTGTTGCAGGATGAGTGCTTTTGCATATCGAATACATTGTAACTGATATTTTTAATTAAACATTGCAATTGTCGACGTGAAGATTAATACACAAGTATTCGATCACCAAGTCAGTTTAAATTCATATAAAACACTGCAAAAAACAATTTAAAGTATTATCAGCGGTTTCAACAACGCATATCACCGGTACGTTTACGATCACTGTTGCTATTAGTTGCGCACTCTGGTGGTCAAATGCACATTAGGCGCAATTTGATCACTTATTTGACGACATATATACGTATGTATGGATATATACAAAGGTGTTAGAGAGAAATTACACTAAATATTTTAAAATATTTATTTAAATTAAATTTACAGAAAAGTGAATAATGATTAATTGTTTCCCATATTATTTTCGCTTTTTTCTACATTCATTTGGATTTCTTTTCATCCAGTATTTAACACCACCATTTGACCTAATACCTAACATAGCTGACTTTGAATATACATCTCGCATAATAAATGGAGAATATCCTGCAATATAATCTTCATGTAGTGGATTATTTTGTGTTCTTGCCAACTTGGAAACACGCTGTTGAGGCATAGGCTGATCCTCACAAAGAATAGGATTACTTGCATGTTTTCCACCCTGTGGTGTTGGCAAGGAAAACTAAAATAAGACAAAATTATTAATTGTTTGTACAACAAATTTTATTTTTACTTTTTTAATACATACCCTCTTTCCCTTAGCTGAAAGTGGTTTTCGTACATTAATATGAATTTGTTGTTTGCCATTGTCATCTAATGAGATTGCAACCTTTTTCAATGTTTTATTTCCACAATTTGGACAAAAAACTTTAGTCATTACGCTAGTAGTTTTAAAACAAGCATAACATCGAAAGATGAATGTTCTCATTTGTTTAATTACTCTGCCATCTAATGAAGCTACATTTAATCCAATTTGCATTAAAACATTTTGCATTGCAAAGTCCATTGTTAAACATGCAACGGTTGCAGGTTTTTCCTTAAGTATGTCAGAATCCATTTGCTTTTTTACATTTTTAATATTACCTAAAATCATTAATATAATTATTATATCTATATTCATATATTATTTGTTAATAAAAGGTATTATCAAATTTACTTGGTGTAATCCAATCGCTATCATTGTTAACATCATCTTCCAATTCACTTGTCTCTTCTGGTGAATCTTCATCTTTCTCATTTAATATAGGTGCAAGAATATCATTAACATTATGAGTATTTCCATCTTTACTCCGAATTTCTAACTGAATTGGTTCACAATTAAGATTTGAAAATTTATCTGCCAAATCTTCTGCTTCATTAAATTCTGTATCTGATGCAGCTGTTTCATAATCAGATTCACATTCGTCAGAAGATTCAGTAATATCTGGTGTAAGTTGGTCTTCTTTCTCTTCGTTTTGTTCTTCTGGATGTTCCTGATTTTCTGGATTTTCTGAACCTTGGTCTCCTTCATCTTTTTGCATATTTACACTTGTTTCAGTATTAGTTGTTAATGCATTCTGATGTTCTTTAAAGGAACCAGTAGGTACTTCCTCTTTATTTTCAATTTGTACTGCATTTTCTTCATCTTTATTTCCATTTGTTTTATTTAACTACAATTCATATGTATATTATAATAGGGTCATAAAATTAATCTTTCAAAAACTATATAAATTTACCTTTTTCTTTGGCAAATAAAATCCAATAATAGGTTTTGAATGAAGTTTATTGCGTTTTGCACTGTTAATAGTCTTTACAATGGTTGGAGTTTCTTTTAAATGTTCCGTACCTACTTGTTCTTTTTCTAGTTGATATGTGAGTGCAATTACTTTAATATCAGTGGCAGATAAGCTAGTATAATCACCTGTCTTTTTGGCAAATTCGGTAACTGAAAGACAATAATTTTATTAACCATTCATATTAAAAAATAGTGGTTTAATTTATAATTTTTGCTACAGGTTTTTAATCTTATATACTTACCAAATTTAACATTCTCTGGAAAAGCACTCTGGACATTTAAGTCATATGGCAATACAACTAGTCTTCGCAACTGTCGCTTATTGGTAATCTCATTGACAACATCTTGCTCGGTTATAATGTTAATACCAATTTCCTGAGACAACAATAAATAATTAAGCTCTTTTACATATAAATATATCATTTAATGAATCATTTAAGGCAAGAACAAATAAAGTATCTCAATAAAGCCTGTCAAATGACTTTTCTTACATTGAAATATATCTATATACGAAAGGAACTACCTGTAGTGGTGCATTTTTTATAAAAGCACTAGTATCCACAATTAAGTATTGTATTTTATTGCTTTTCTCCATAATTGAAACGCTGTAATTTTGGTTAAACCCACGTGTTAAATGTTGTCAAAAAAAGCTATATACATAACAAACTACATAGAGAGTGGAAACAATGTGTATTGTGGTTCAACTTGTAACGCACTCTGGTGAATAAATAGAGAATAGGAATAAATGTGGCGTTTATGAATGTATAGACTGTATATGTCTTGTCGATTATTCAAGTGTTATAAATTATTTTTTAAAAACAAGAACGACCTTTTTAATGATAAAATAATATTATGCTACTTTTTAGGTACGACCGCAGGGAGTTCCTTATTATCTCGATAGAGCACAAAGTGTAACATTCGACTATCTCCGAAACTATTCGAGATATCCAAAAACCCTTTTGGATCTTTACGTTCATTACAAAACTAAATGTATGTGCGTGCGTGCGTGCGTGTGTGCGTATCTACTCCAGCGTGAAAATGGCTGCACGAATCGAATTGAAATTTAAACCAAAAATCGGGATGTGCCCAATGAAGATCCATTTACAATTTCGGTTCGATCCACTCTCTGTTACAAAATGGAGTGCATTTTAAAAATTAAAAAATTCATAAAAAAGGGGAGACGAGCGTAGCGAGCCGAACACTATCGTGGTCGTGCCTAATGCGAAAAAGCGAATCTTTTTCCCCAGGGGGTTCCAGGGGGCGAAGCCCCCGGCCGGCCTGAAAGGCTGGTTATTATTTTTCATTGTAACAATACGTTCGATGATTTCTTTTTCATTGTATAGTACCTCAGTAGTCATGGCAATTATTTCGTTAACTACTACTCTCTGTATTTTTAACCGACTTCGAAAAGACGGAGATTACTCAATTCGTAAGTGGACTATGTCGCTTTCTTTTTATGTCTGGGCACTACTCCTAGACGGGTGGACCGATCGGGATGTTTTTCCACCTTATACAGTTACTCACAAAATTGAGCGTACAGCTATATCGGTAATGTAAACGGGCGGGAAAATTAATATGAATGCACAAATTAACAAATGAAAACAATACATATTTTATTCGTATATTTTAACAATCAATTTCTCAAGAAATGTTTAATTAAAATGAACTAGTTATTTATATTTAAGGGGAAACAATACTACCCAACGTATTTTGTTTGGATAGTACATAAATGATGTAAAATCGTAGTTCCCTGGTTTCTCTTTTATATGAAGGAATTTCTACACAAACTTGGTATCAAACGAAAGCTTAAATTTCAAAGAATGTCGGAAACTATTAAAATCTATGCAATAAAATTTCTTAGTTATTGTAAATCTTATTTAAAAATATTCCCTAGACTCGTATCGCCTGTCCAGCGAGGAAACATGGCTGCCATGGATGATGTATTTTCCAAGTTTTTAAATTTCACAGAGCTTACCACTCCAAAGTTGATAGTTTCCGACATTTCTACCACCATGTACTTTATATAAAAATTAACTTAGAAGAGTTTTAATGCCGCAATCGACTAAAACCAGGGAACTACGATTTCAACCGATGTAGGTCGGTAAAACGTCGCGTTTTGACACATAATTGGTTCACGACTTTGTCGATAGCTGGCGACATCGTAGAAATGCAGGGCAAAACCTAGTGTTTCGAGGACCCGTATCTCTTTGTCCACCTCTGCAAAATTTTCTATTTTTATTAAACATGAAAATATATATTATTCATACATGTCAGTGTTTATTTATGCTGTCTACTGACAATTCCATTATTTTTATATCACTAAATACTTTTTAAGATATATATTTCAAAAAATTAAAAAACCATTATCGACAGTAGCAGAAACTATGAATGACGAAAGCTATTCAAAGGAAGCTTTCGTATCTCGATGCGAAATCGTAATTCCTTCCTTGCAAAACATATAAAGAAAAATGTACCATAATATTGGTA
>JAIFRP010000019.1:201877-228142 GCA_032403825.1 Odynerus spinipes | reverse complement strand
CCCCCGGCAATACCTAACAAGGGCGGGCAGTCTGGCCACAGAACTGCCCGCGTACGACCCGTGGAAACCCAGACACAACCCTGATACAACCCAGAATCAGGTGTACTCCTAATATAACCAGATGCACGTGTGCTTCTTTTTTTTGGTCATAGTCACTGCCTGGTCTTTATTTTTAATATTTCGCGTTTGCGCCCACCATTACTTCGCGCTTCGGTCTATTCGTCGAGATAAAAAGCAGGTTAATCGTTTTCTACATTATCCGTATTTTTTTTTTTAGTGATGGAAGCTGAATTGAAAAAAAAGTATTGTAACGTTACTCGTAAAATTATAGATCTTTTTTTAACTTTATGTGAGCAGTGTCAATTGAAAAAAAAAAAATACCGAAACGTGGATTAGTAGTTCGACCGATTCTATCGAATTACATGAATTCTAGGTGTCAAGTAGATTTGATTGACATGCAATCTAAGCCAGATAATGATTATCGATTCATTATGAATTATCAAGATCATTTAACGAACTTCTCAATTCTTTGCCCTCTTAAGACCAAAACTGCTGACGAAGTTGCCTATCACCTGATGGATATATTTTGTTTATTTGGTGCCCCATGTATATTGTAGAGCGACAATGGTCGTGAATTTGCAAATAAAGTAATAAAAAGTTTGGCCGATATGTGGCCTGGAATGAAGCTTGTACATGGAAAACCGCGTCATTCTCAGAGTCAAGGTTCGGTTGAAAGGTCAAATCAGGATGTCCATGACATGCTAATGTCATGAATGGCTGACAATAAGACACAAAAGTGGTCTGAAGGACTTCGATTTATTCATAGTAAAAAGAACCGAGCTCTCCATTCGGTAATTAAGACAAGTCCTTACGAAGCTATGTTCGGATCAGCGCAAAAAATCGGACTTGCGGATTCATTTCTTTCAGCTGACATATATACCTACTTCTTTAGAAACTGAAGAAGAGTTGGAGCAACTTCTTTATTCGGTAAATAATAATATTGGCGAAAATAATAGTATTAAAAAGAAGACAACGAACAATTGTCTTCTAAAACTGGAGAAATTATACAAGAGTCGGTAAAAGAAGTTGACATAAAAATGTATTGCGTTGTTTGTAAAAACGAAACCTTAGAAGCTCACAAGTGCTCAGGATGTCAACAATATGTTCACATTATCTGCGGAGAAAGCGATGAGAACAATGAGGACTACGGCCAAAACATCACTTGCAAGCTCTGCATAAGAAAGAAAAATATCAACGTTGAAAAAGAAGTTGCTAAATTTGGCCAAGAAAAACAAGCACAAAAAATGATAGCATTCTCTAATTCAAAACTTCCTGAAGTTGATATCGGAACAAATGTTGCAGTCAGGGTGCCTGACGTTGACAGAGGACGCACAGCTCCTAGAAATATCTTAGCTGTTGTTGCCGGAATCAATGCATCAGGGCTTTATGAATTAGGTACCAAAGAAGGTCATTTTGATAGACTTTATGCTCGGAACGAGTTTATAATCGTTGAGAACAACTTTATCGAAATAAACGACGTACCCTCAACCTTACTAACTGTTCGATCAGCTTCTACATTATCTTCTAGTAGTAAACAAGGCTTTATAAGCTGCCATTGTAAAAGATATTGCATTGACAGAAAATGTAAATGTCTCTCCAAAAACATAAAGTGCAATTCTAAGTGTCACAATAATAGTTCTTGTAAAAATAAATAATATATTGTAGTAGATTTGATATTTTCATTATATTACGTTATGATTCCATCGATAAACGTTCTCAACGCGTTGTGGCATCTCCTCATTACCAGAACGCGTTCTGGTCGAATATCAAAACAGCCACAACGCGAATTTCGCGTTGTGGCTGTTTTTAATATGTCACAATGCGTTGTGGTCGATTTTTTCGCTCAATGAGCGTTTCCGGTCTTTGAGCTTAACATATATATCTATTGAATTATTGATAATTATTATTGTTTAAATAATCAAATTAAATATAATGTAAAAAAAGTACAAAAAATTGCCCCGGGTGAGGATCGAACTCACGACCTTAAGATTATGAGACTTACGCGCTGCCTACTGCGCTACCGAGGCTGGTGGTACTTATTTTAATTTCATAGTACTTCTGAAACAATTTAATATACCCTATATACAAGTGAAAACAAACCCACGTGTTTCGAATTTCATTGGCAGTAAGGATAGGAAAGTGTGGTTATCATGTTATGTCCTGAGGTATGGAACTTCAAGCCACCTCGACATCATTTTCACACTGAAAAAATAAATTATAAAAAAACAAGTGCTCCTGCTTCAATTACGAAGCATTATTTCAATCATGTAGTAAGTAACTGGCATTTTAAATTTTAACGCGCGTGAATTATAGGTTATGTGCAGAAAATGTCATCTGAATATAACAAAAATAATAAAAGTCTAAAATCAATTGTTTTCAAGATAATAACGTGTACATTTTATCTACATATACATATACATATGTAACTGATGTCTAGCTTACAATATTTTATTTTTTTATGTGATAGGTATCTATAACACTTCCAGGTTCAAATGATATTCCTGATAGTTTGAAAGATTCCATTTTAGAAGACAGTGACTATTATCGAATTAAAGATCTCTGTGTCTCTGAACTGTTGAACAAACAATTTATTGATGCATTTATTAAAAAAGGTAACTGTTGCCATATTCATTGATAAAATATTTTATTGTTACTATACAGATATCTTTTCCTTGTGTCAGTATATATTAATAAAATAATTTTAATACTTCAGGAGAATTAACGCTTCTAACAATTGGAAATAAAATAGATTTACATAACAGTATAGCTATTACTCCGAGTGGTACTTTAGTAATTTCCTTGATATATGAAGATTTTCAAAAACTTGGATTAGAAGGAAATACATCTTTCTTTGATCATAAGACAAATACACGTAATGGTATATCATAAAATATTGTTCTATAAAAATAGTTTTTCTATTTAATTATTAATGTACTCATTTATTTTTTTGGTCATTTACTATTTAGTTGTGACAATTGACTTAATGGCTAAAAATTTCATACCTGGTAAAAAGAACTATGAACGAGTTAAAACAGCATTGGAAAAACGGCTTAATCAGATTTTTGATGTAATATTAATGTGGGAACCACCAGGTAAACTTGATATTTGTTGATAATACATATATTTATTACATAATCGTTTATATACATGTTACAAAAAATTATTTGATTAAAAGACCAAGAATTGTGCCCATCTTCAATTGCTGCATGGTTTTATGAACGTGGATACAGTGTTTTACTTTGCCATCAAAAAGTTTCAGAAAAAATTGAGTATCGTACTAATATACCTATTGTTACTAATGGGTTTAACATTAATGACTTCTTTGAATGGCTTGGTATTTTCAGTATTTCTGGAGACATGTATGTATTATTTAAACAAATTTGTATGCTATGTTAAATGATTATTATGATACATGATTTTTTTAGAAAAAATGAAAAAGCAGAAAAATATGTTAATACATATGAATGTCCCAAACCAAATAAATTTGTAAAGGAAGTAAAATATATACAATGTACAGGATTCTTTACAAGAAAACGAATGATACAAATTTATAATGCCACAAGAGAATGTATATCATTGCAAAATAATTTACCATGGTGCAGTCTACATGTGCAAGGATTCTTAGATACTCCTGTTAGTTGGGATTTAAAAGAACATACATTTTTTATAGATGGTGACAATAGTTACAGCATTTTATTTTGCCCCAATGATGAGTGTATCATACGTAAAAGTTTAAGTTCTAATAATAAACCAAGAATTTCTTTGTAAATTTCATAAATTTATTGCATAAGGCATGAATTCCTAACAGTCTTATACATAGAACATAACTTTCATTTAATGATTCATAAATACTTTACTATATTTCACTAACAAATCATTGCACTAATCAATCATAAACTATTGAACATAAAAGCTTTCTTTTGTACATTGTTACAAAATATAGTTTACATTAATAATATGTTTAATAAACATGCACATAAAAAGCTTTACAATAAAATGTTATAACTACCTCATTAAATACTAAAAATATTTTTATAGTGTGTATTTGTAATTGCAGCAAGAATGCAAAACTAATGTATACATCTTTATTGTAAAAATCAAATTTATGCCATATTATTCTGAAAATAGGAAACTATCCATTGTTGTATCTTTAATGTTTACTTTTGAATGTTGTTTTCTTGAATAGTCATTTGTTTACTTCATACTGTTGTCATTGTCATCTTCTTGTGAGAATATATATTTGAGGCCATATTCATTTTATTTGGTGTATTGTAAGTAATTAAGCTCTGACATGTAATTATATAAAAAAAATATTTAATACTGATAATATCATTATTTTAAATCTTGAACTTATACGTCTGATAAATTTAATTTCATTTTACATATAAAACTTGGTATCAGTTTACACCATATATGTATTTTTATATTGAATACTTTAGAAGATACTAAAAAAATTGAGAATTGTATATGTACGAAACTTCTAACCTACTTCATAATACAGCAACTGTTATTTGAAATAGTTGCAATACAATAATATAATAATTAAAAAAAAATGACTAGTAGAGAGAGAATAATGAAATACGTCTATAAATTAACTTAGAGAAGAAAGGCACTAGATATATAACTACGAGATCAAACAAATCTCTCCAATATGTGAACTTCACAATACAGATCTCTCATAAAAATGCATCTGTTTAGTATACTTACTAACATTTTGCACATAAGAAGAAACATAAGCTTATGTATTGTAAATACATA
Source organism: Odynerus spinipes (assembly GCA_032403825.1). Taxonomy (NCBI): domain Eukaryota; kingdom Metazoa; phylum Arthropoda; class Insecta; order Hymenoptera; family Vespidae; genus Odynerus; species Odynerus spinipes. The sequence continues at coordinate 223,324 of JAIFRP010000019.1, read as the reverse complement.
TAGGAATCAAGTGAAAATGTATATTAGTAATATATAATTTAACTTTGTTCTCATATTAACACGTGAGGACTATCCAGATCAGTAAATTTAACTCTGTTATTGTAGTATAAGTCTTCTACTCCTGTGCCAACTGACATTCGTGATTTAGAACGTGCCATAAGCTCACCTATTTCATCAAGATCTCTATACCTAAAAAAAATGCACGATTTTACATTAAAAATATTATATGATATCAATATTTCTCAACAAAGAATCAATTTGAAAATTTAAGATATTTTACTTGATAAAAAAGTAAGATTACCTGCTAACTGGTCGACTTAGATTTTCAGAAGATCCTGAAGAATTTTTCATTAATGCAAAACCATCATCTGCATTGTATAATACTGAGTTACCTGTATATAATAAATTATGTAATGTTAATTTATTTTGTATTTAATACACTGAATTGTTTGGATACGATCGGTAATAATCAATTACCAGAAGGAAATAGCATAGTATGTTTCAAAAGTTCACCACTTATAAATGGAGAGAGATTATCATCTTCATCTGGTAGTAAATGTGTAGTTGTATCTGCGCCTATCGTTTCGACCATTTCTAACCATTGCTGATTGTGCGATCGAAACTTCTCCACTTTTATACGTGCTGCCCAGTTCTTATCACATGTCTAAAATATTGTTATGATTTATATTTTCTTTAATTCGTATGATTTAACATAATTTAATTTAAACTTCAGAGATATATCAAATTATTACTTACAGCAATAACATCCAAGCAAGCATCACACACTTTTCTAATTGCTGGATTCTTATCATGCATCAAATCTATTAAATACCCTGGTGCTTCTGTAAATCAAGTTAATTATTTGAATTGTATACATGAGAATTACTTATGAATGAATTCTTCAAAATATCATGCTAAGAAATTTGGCGATTCAGTTCATAGCAAGTAAAGCGAAATAAATTGCTTATTACCATTACCAGTCTCGCGGATTAAATAATCTCTTGTTGAATCATGCTTAGAAATTTGATAAAAAACATAAATTATTTGTAAGACCATCTCATCATCCTCTTGTTTTGCTGCAATATTATCCATATTATTATTACTTATTACTCTACTGAAATATTACAAAATACAATAAAATATAATTTACAACTAACCTTTAAGCAACTCAATAAGAGACAAAAGTATATCTGCTTTGCACAATAAACGTGCACAATCTTCATCATTAGCTGCAGTGCCCAAGAATATAACAACCTCAAGTACCAAGTCATCTTGTGCTTTTCCTATTTAATACATGTAATTTGAAAGAATTTCTCTATATTTGAAATGCATACAAAATTTTTACCACAACTCATACCTGGAACTAAATTGTTGCGTATCCAAGGTATTAAATTACAACGTTGCAAAATTTGGGAATAGTCTAAATCAGGTAATTCCAGATTTCCTAAAATACCAACAACTTCTAACACAAAGTCCTGAGAATCTGATTGATTTACAGCCATAGCAAAGTCGCCTACAAATTCCTAATAACATGTATTTATAAATTAATGAACAGTATTATAATAAATATATATACGATAGCAGAGTAATATAATAGCAGTAACTCACAACAAAATTTTCTTTCACTGCATCATGGTGAGAAATATTTCTAATCATTTTCATAATCAATGCATCTTGATTTCTAAATGCTTTCTGTATAAGACCTTGTAAATGATTATTCTCTACCATAAGCTGTGCATTTCTAGGATTGGTTGCTAAATTTACTCCCAGTGCAATTAATTCTGGTCTTAAATGCTCATCTTCAAGATTTAATATCATATCCATTACCTATTATATTAACAAATTTTGTAAATTTGAAAAAATGATATAAAAACTCCATGTGACATGTTATTTTCATAATATCTATTTACCATTGGAATGCAATCAGTATTTGTAAACATAGACTTGACCTTATCATCCATACTTGCGTGATACAACAATCCCAAAATTGTAGCTTTATTTTTTACATCACCTGTAATAATAATTTGTGTAATTATATTTAGAAATAATTTAAATAATTAAATTTAAGTTTAATTTAAGTTAATAATTTTAAGTTAATAATTTTAATAATTAAGTTAATAAAAATTTAATTTAAGTTAATAATTAAATTAAGTTTTAAATAATTCTAAAGGAATGTATACTTACTATGACTTAGTAATTTAATTAACTTTGGTAACATGCCAACTCTTATCATTCTTGCTCTTAACTTTGCATCAAAAGATAAGTTAAACAGCAATTTCAAAGTGCTTAATATAAGATCCATATTATTATTTTGAAGAAGCCGTGGTAGTTTTTCAATGACATTCTCCTCTGCCTATAATTGTTAAAAAATTTATGCATTACTATGCTTAAATCATTTAGTTTTTATTTAAAATACCCCAGATAGTAATTTTACCATTAGATCCTTGTTTTCGCGAAAAATAGATAATTTTTTTAAAAATGTAACAACCAGAATTAATAAATCAGTGTTAGTTCTGTCCAATGTTTTGATCAACATACCAATAATATTTTTTTTACGCATTTTTCTTTCAACATCCATGTTCTCAGCAATGTTCAATAGTAAGTAGAAAGCAACTGTAATTAACATTATTGTGAGTCATATATTAATTTAAATTCTAATCAATAGATATTACTTATCATATTTGAACTAACCTCTTAATAATTGTTCCTGTTTTTTAGTTAAACTTTTAAATTTCTTGCGGCTCTTTTCTAATTCATCTTTCATTTTTTTCAAATCACTTTCACTGAGACTAGAATTAACTTCTACAGATCGTCTTTTTACTTCATAATCCAGTGGAACATCGGTATTCCAGATATCATCAATAATTTTCATTCTTCTATCGCACGTGTCATTTGCAGTTGGAAAAAGAACTAAGCCAGTAGTATTTTCAAAGTGATGCCTACATTTTTCCATGTCTTCCTTCCATTGATCATAGCGGTTTAACTCAAAATCTATAATATCCATACATAGAGAACCAATCTATAAAAAAAATACATAATATGATCAATTTTGCTCGATACATAGAATTTTCTCTTCTTTATATTTGACATACTTACTCTATATTCAAGAACGATATTATGAAACTGACTATACATTGAAAAGCAAAAAAAGATATATATAATGTTTGTCGAAAGCTCTATACTGCGTCGCCAATCTTCTCGAAGGACTCTAGCTAAAGCACTTAATAATGATTCTAGAAAAAATATATTATACATTATTCACAATTTTGATATTATCAATGATAATTTTGTTTATAAAAATTACCATTTTTTGTTAACTCCAAAAGGTTGTCAGGTACACGGGCCAATTGAAGAATCATCGATGAACCTTTGATTTTATCTGGCATTTCCTCATATAGTAACTCAATGTAACTATTAACATTACTAATAATAGCACGTTCTAGATCACCATTATCAGTATTCATAGAATTTGAAGACACTGGTCTTTGAGGCTGAGTATTACTGTCATTTCCTACAAGCAATGTATGAGTAATAAATAAAACTAGTAAACACAATAAGAACAGAAGACTTACCATTATCGTTTGTTCTCCTTGTCTGAAGGTAATAAATTAACTGCTCGACTTCTTGCAATTTGGATTCGTGTATGAGAGAACATTTATCCATAACTTCTTTAGCTAATAATGCTACATTTGTATCAGCATTTAAACTCTTCAATCTAATTATTTTCTGACACTCCTATCACAGAAATTTTAAATTACAAATTTGTTATTTTTAGAAGAATATTAGTGAAAACCATAATTGTAAAAACAGATATCTTACCTTGCGATCTCCAAGCATAGGATCACCAAGTTCTCCTAAAATAAGTGCTTCGACATCATAATTAATCACTAATGCTTTTTCTGTTGGATGTACATCCAATGTTCCAGACCTTACTTTTCTACAAATTAATAAAAATATTATTTGTAAAATAAATTTGTGACGAATATGGATTTAATATATATGTTTATAATCGATAATAAACATAAGGGCATTTTACATCGTTATACCTTTTCAAAAATTTTGCTTCATCCATGTTATTGTTTTCTTCAGGTGGGAATATTAATACTTCTTCGTTTTATTGAATATACAATTCACGTAGCAATGAATTTAGTTACGTCAAGCTAACGCATCTGTCAAACTCGTCATTAATACCAACATTATTAATATTTATACAATATCTTAGGTCAAAATCGAAAAGTCAATCTCTTACAGTAGATTCGCAATGTCATTATCATGAATATAAGTGATTGATAAATTAATGTCTTTTTTTATTATTTGTTCGACACCAACATCATTGATAACATTGTGTTAATCAAAAAGAATGTGGTAGAAAAGAAAAGATTATTTTTCTCAAGTGTTGCTTCTCCTTAAGGGGAAACAATACTACCCAACGTATTTTGTTTGGATAGTACATAACTGACGCAAAATCGTACTTCCAACTTCACGCTTTTATATGAACGACTTTCTATGTATATCAAATTGGTATCAAACGAAAGCTTAAATTTCAAAATATGTCATATCACACCACAATCTATGCAATAAACTTTCTAAATTATTACAATTGTTGTTTAAAAATGTTCCCTAGACTCTTCTCGTCTGTCTAATGAGAAAATATGGCTGACAAGGATGATGTATTTTTCCAGTTTTTAAATTTCACAGGGCTTACCATTACAAAATTGTAGTGATAAAGCCTGCTTGCTATCCTAGAATTTATATAAAAATTAACTTGACAGTGTTTCAGTGTTACAATTAAACATAATCTTGAAAATACGATTTCAATGACGTATACTACTGTTATTTCCTACAAATATTTTTACGACGCTTGCGCCGCCCGATCGAAAGCGGAGAAAATATTTACCAATCAAAGCAGGACCATTTCTGTTTCAGCAGTACAACTGAATACAACTCTTCATAAGAGCGCAACAGTAGTAACGCAGCTTTTTGGCGGTTCAATCAATTTGTCCTCAAAAATCCCCTCCATCTCAAAAAGTGTTCCTATAAAAAACGTGAGTGCACAAAGAACATACAGTTAGTCAAGTTTTCATCAAGTTAAACTACTTCAAATCACTCTTTTAGGCATTACTTCAAAATTACTTTGTTTGACTTAACTACCTCAAAAGATTCCGTAAGGTTTCATTATACTTCAACGTTACACGTGTCTTACTATTTCTAAACGTCTTTCAGATTTTAACTCTTTAATACTACTTTGTAACTTTGTAATTTGTATCTTTGGTAGAATATACTGTTTTAAATATAAACTTCACTTTATAAATTCGTGCATCTTACAAGTTCCATAATCTTATATTTCTATTCTCCTTCTATTAGCATTTATGAGTTCCTGGCGGTGCAGCTCTAATTCCCAAATCTCTGTTCCAAAATTTCCTTCTTCACCGATCACGCCGGGGTCACCAATTATGTGGAAAACTCCGTTACGACTAGAAATAATGCCACACTACTTTTTTGGCACGACCGCACGGAATACCTTATGATCTCGATAGAGTAAAAAGTGTAACAGACTATTATCTCCGAAACTATTTGAGATATCCAAAAACCCTTTTGGATCTTTACGTTTCATAACAAGATCTAAATATGTGTGCGTGTGTATTCACTCTAGCGTCTAAACGGCTGCACGAATCGAGTTGAAGTTTGTATACAAAATCCGGCTGTACCCAGAGGATCCACTCCAATTTCGGTTCGATCTGACTTTCGATTACAAAATGGCGGGTATTTCAAAAATTCAAAAATTCATAAAAAGTCCATTATAAAACGGAAAAAAGTAAAACTTTGTAAAAGTATGATAAATACTTGTAGCTAATATCCTGCATTTTTTCAAAATTTTTTATCCAATCAATCAAAAATGGCGAACGAATAAATATTTTTAATATTTTTATCCGTGAACCGACTTGAAATTTATATCGAAAATTCGGTTGTACCCAACAAGAATATCATAAAAAGAAGGTCGTGCCTAATGCGAAAAAGCAAAGCTTTTTCGCTAGGGGGTCCAGGGGGCGAACTTCCCGGCCGGCCTGAAAGGCTGGTTTTTTTCTTATTGTGAAAAGATTAGAACGTTAATCGTCTATAATTACGAATTTGTAATTCAAAGAATTCAAAGTTTGAGATATTAAATATATATGTTTTGTTAAAAAAAGTAGTGTGGGATTATTTCTATTTGTAACGGAGTTTCATGAGGATGTTCAAAGCGGGTAACCGCAGAAATTTACGAAAACTTTTTCATCAATTTCACGAAAGAGCCGCACCACTTCGATGAAGCCTCTTGTATGCTCTTGTACACATTTATTTCGTTTTGCTTCGTGGGACAACTGGTAACACTGCGTGTTTTCACAGAGATAAAAGCAAAGTTCCTAGATATGTTAAAAGGATTTCGTGACTTCGTTCGTGAGACGGATCTGTAGAGAACTGTACTGTATTTTTCAGAACACCATCTATAATCAGCTGTAATCAGGGATTTGATATATGTTACAAGCAGGTCTTTATGTCATATATACGGAATTTTAAGGTTAATACAAGTGGGACTTTAATAAAGCGTTGAAAAACACTTGTAAAGGAAGCCTACAATTTCTAATATTTACGACTTCAATCGTAACTGCCAAATATAATTATAAAAAAAGAATAAGTATAAATGTTAAGCAGTTATGGCAACGCCCGTCACTGATAAGAAACCGCGAGTAATTGTTTTAGGAGGTAAGTATAATTAGTTTATTTCAATAATGGAATCGACATAATGAAAAGACTAATAAGAATTATTTTATCGTTGTAACAGGATGTGGTTTCATTGGGCGTAATCTCGTAGAACATCTACTGGATAATGATTTGGTATCGTATGTACGTGTTGTAGATAAAGTGCCTCCACAAACTGCTTGGTTAAATTTAAAACACCAGAAAATATTTGAGAGTCCTCTTCTTGAATTTAAAAGTGCAAATTTAATAAATGCAGGTAATAAGATTATTGATATTGCATGATTTCCAATTGACATAAAATCTATACATTCATACATACGCATATAACATTTCTTTATAGCATCCTGTCAAAATGCATTTGCTTCTGACAAACCCATTGATTATGTTTTTAATTGTGCTGGAGAAACAAAATGTGGCCAAACAGACCCTGTTTATAAAGAAGGGATTTATAAATTAAGTATAAATTGTGCTCAACAGGCTGCCAAAATTAAGGCAAAGCATTTTGTAGAGATATCTTCAGGCAATATGAGTTCTTCTGAAAAAGTAATATATTATTATGTTCTTTTATCAATTTTATAATCTCTAAAGAGATATAATTATTCATAATTTGATAATGCTAATATAAAGGTACCTTGTGCGGAAGAAGAAACTGGAAATTCATGGACTTTTGTTGCAAAATATAAATTACAAGTGGAACAAGATCTAAAGAATATTCCAGATTTAAATTATACTGCTCTTAGACCGGCAATAGTTTATGGACCTGGTGATAGGAATGGCTTAGGTATTAGAAATACATTTCAAAGGAATATCTTCATTCTTAAGTAAGAACTCTGACAGATGATATAATGTGTTACATTGTATGGTTCTGTTTTAAAAGTTATGTTTTATGTATTCTAGTTATCTATTAAGTATTATATGTCTAATATTTTTATATTGTTTAGCACCAAGACTTGTAGTTGGAGCAGTCTATAAACATCTAGGAGAAATGATGAAATTACTTTGGGGACCGGATCTTCGTATGAACACAGTTCATGTAAGAGACGTGGCTCGAGCTATCTGGCATGTTGCAAACAGATCTGACACAATAGGACAAATATACAATGTTGTCGATGAAGGAAATTCCACTCAAGGCTCCATAAGTGCTATCGTTTCAGAATTATTTAATATCAACCACGATTATTGGGGTACTGCACTATCTACTCTGGCTAAAGTATGAGAAGGATTTTAAAGTTATTCTTAGTATGTTTTTATGTATATTTATATATATATATATATGTATGTATATATTGGGTGTTATTCTTTGAGTATCTTTGTTAATTTCTATAAATGTAAAGTATAATTATTTAAATGTCATAACTCTAAAGTGTAACAATTTTTGGCATTGTTTCAGACCGACATGAGTTCTGTAGTCGAAGAGGTAAATGACAAACATATGGGTCCTTGGGCTGATGCATGTAATAAAGATGGAGTAGAGAATAGCCCTTTATCGCCATATATAGATCAAGAGTTACTTTATAACAAACATTTGTACTTAAAACCAGGGAAACTATCCCTTAGCACAGGCTTTACATATCTGTATCCTAAGCTCACAAAAGAATCACTTAAGGAGGTAAAACGCTTTGAATGCAGTAAATTAAAATAAAACTGTAGGAAAAATATTGACAAAGTTCGTTAATGTAGATCGTTTTATTTTTCAGGTTCTTGATGATTATGTAGCCATGAAAATATTTCCACATTCCTTAGTAATTTAATTTTTAATGGTAATAATTTTTGATAAAGAATATTTGGATGCTTATAATAACTTACACATATATAAAAACGTTTCACCTTGTGCCTAGTAATCTATGCAAGTACGAAAGTTACATACTTTTAGTAAATACTTAACCACATTTTACAGATTTAATAATACATTAGATTATAGAATTTGCAGATGAAAGATGATGATTTCATAGATAGGCTTATTTGCCAATGTGATAAAGTAGAGATAAATGTACTTAATTTTATTACAATTGAAGTACAAGTTGATTTATTGCGTGTTGAGATTGTTAATTAAATCGACATTTTTATAGCGCAGAAAATAACAACATTAAAAAGGTACTGAGGTTGCAATTATATAGTAGTGCATAAAATAATATAGTACTATATAAGTCTCCTCTGTTGAAGATACAACATAAAAAGTATTCTGATAATAAATTAAGACGATTATATACTTGGCCAAATATGTTTTTTATATGCAACAATTCGAGAGTAAAATACAATCAATTACTGCCAAATATATGCAGTCTCCTTTTAATTATTGTGTTCAATTATATCTTCCAAGTGCTGTGAGTGAACCTGAAAATTATTCTATTCCACATAATTATCGCTATATTTTATAGTACTTATTATGTCATACATAAGGGAACGTATTAAGCCAAGTACAAAGAACGTGAGAACGTTAGAAGATTTTATTTCCATGATATTAATCCTTATAAAAATCGCTAGATTTATAGTGAAAGCCTAATATTTGCATAAGGTGAATCCATAAAATGGTATATGTTAGCACTAAATGTCATATAAGCGTAATAGCATTTCCTTTTTGAAATTGTTGTTATAAAATATACATGCGAGCATTTTGATAATAAAGTTATTCAATTTATCAATTCTTATGTTTTTACTTATATACCAAATATGACTTGCCCAGGATAGGAAATATATTAAAGAAAGAAAACATTCTTTCTATCTTAATTTTATTCAATTGTCACTTACAACAAGATGCTGTATTCAGAAAGTTCAACAGTATTATTAAATATTTTGTTTATCGTTTTAATTTTAATACTTTAAACAATAAGGTTATAATTTTATGTAGTTAATTATATGTAATATATTAAAATATATACTTTAATATTTTCCAGAAATAATATAATATATATACAATTATGACTAAAAGTATGTACACAGCAAGTGCGTCCTACAAAACGCCATAATCTTTACAATAGTTCTCTAGACATTAATAAAATATAATAAAGAGTAGTGAAAATAAATTATTAATATTTACTTGATACACAATAGTTGCTACATATAACAATATATAATACCAATCAACATAATTACAAATTCTTTTCTCATATAAAGTAAGTAGTGTCTGAATTACATTTAATCACTGAATGTGAAGATATATCTTTCGAGGTAAACTGCATAAGTCTAAATTATTGTGTCTAATAGGTACAAACATTAAGTTAAAATTAAGTAATGTAAGTCACTCTGCAGAGTAACAACTGAGGAGGTATATATATCTGACTAGAGTCGCCGCACAACAGAATTAATACTTATACAGTATATGGCCAACACTATTGATTGGTTATTATTGATGTCTATTGCAGAGTAAGTGAAACAGATTATTTTGCTTATTTCATGTTAAAGCTAGGACATTCATATTACCAGTTTCCAAGTTCAAAATAGATACAAATATTAATGCTATCTGTAAGTCAAATATTTGTATCCAAACATGCATCAATTACGATACTTAAAATATGTAATAATTTACACAAATTTTGAATTTTATTGTGATTATTCGAGTGAAATGCTTACAATTGACTAAACATGGAAACTAGATAAATGCTCATGTTGTTATTGACTCAAATTATCTGTAAGTTTTACTGCGTATAATTTACAGTGCACTATAGCAAAGAATGGAGACTAATAATGTAATATAACTACAATTATTCAAATGTATGTATCTAATGTTTTTACCTTAGAAAAGTAACTACTTTTCACAGTACTTATTGTTTTGTATCTGGTCAATATTCGTTTTATTTGTGTTTTATAAATAATATCTTTATACAAGAGCACGGCGACCCTATACATGATTGTTACAATTTAAAATTTATCACATTCATGTAATTACTTACTGTTTACCATTCAAATGAAAATACCAATGCTAGTTTTTGATACCAGATTACATCAATGTTTTGTACTTTCTTTTGCAAAGAATGAAAAACAATTTGATAAGTGGAATATAGTGGAAACAAAATTGAAAGATGAATATCACAAGTGGAATGCTAAAAATTATGACATATACTCCACATTTAGAAAAATGCTTCTGAATTTTAAACACAAACAAAAATTAAAAATTATTTCATTTATAAAATCATTATTTTCATGATAATTCAATTTATCTTATCTTTCGTTTTTTAATAACATTTTTAGGAAATAAGTTTGTTTCTTAAAAGCTCAAACACTGATACAATCTTAAACCTATATATAGATAATTGTATTGTGTAACATCTGCATTGTAAAGTGTGCTAAATATGAAAAGTAATGTATATGAAATATGTTAATGTATGTTATAAAAAACATACAATAAACAAAATTCACAGAAATAGTTATGAGGTGTCTTTGATAATACTATACACACATTTGATATAGTTTAATAAATTATACAACTGCCTTTTCTTAAAACAAAGTTTCTAACAAGTATTTGTAACAAATATGGAAGTACAATACTATAGAGAAATAACATAAGGTGTAACGGACAGTATACTGGATGTAATACCAAATGAAAAACAAGTCACCTATATAAAATCACAAAAAAACATCAAAGTGTAATATGTCACAGAAAATAGACTATTGCAAATATTGTTAGATGATATATGAACTTAATAATGTATATGAAATATAAAATTGATGTAATATTATGATATATGTAATGAGTTCTATGCATCTTGTTTAAATAAAGCTATCATTCTTCTGTAGAATATTATTGAATATTTTCAAATAATTAAAAATGATATTTTTATGAAAGATATACATAATGATAATACATGAGCAATATTAATTTAAATCAAAATGTAGGATTGTCTTAAAATGTTCTTAAATTCTATAAAAATCTAAAGTAGCAGTTTTCTTAACATAAAATGGGAACATTTAGGTATTAAAAAAATTCTCTTTTATCTATAAAAGTATAGATATTTTCTATATGATTAAGATGCAGTTGATGTTCTAATATGCACAAGTCCAATAATTCTACCTTTACTTGATTTAATTATGTGCTCATGGCAACTACATTATTGCATGGTTCAGTGTAATATAATTTTGTGAAGTATCACTGAATGTTAAAAGTAATAAATAACGGATAGTGGAGGTACAGTAACAACACTGACATGTCTACGTCTCACTCTAAAAGATACACCTTATTCTATCAGGTACTGTAATGGGTTTTCTGTCATGGTAACATGCACCAGTCTGGAATACATATATTTGCAAAATTTTTCCTTTGTCTGTTGTGTAATACACAGAACTTTTACTGATTATACGTTTACTGTTCTTATAATAAATACATTTAATAACTCATGTATTTATTTGGTCATATAAATGGACATAAGTGCGTAAAAATGGACTTGAATTTGTATTGTAAATGACATTCTTTATTTTACATCTAAAAACAACATTTCACGAAATTCTGAATTTTTTTAATGGATATTACAAAATTTATTTTTTTTGTACACTCGAATTAAAATTTCAACAAGTTAAAAATTAAGTAATCACTTCAGCAAATTCAAATGATTTTCATACACTTCAAAATATAATAAATAATATAAGTACACTGTAGATACAAGATTTATGATATATAAATATTTAAAAATAAGAATGTCATTTACAATTGCAAAATTATTTATGCTGTAATTATAGGTAATCTTGTAAAAATATTCAAGATACACAGAATATGTCCATACAATTTCTATCCATTATATGATTGTTCTGTGTATCTAAATTATTGTATAAGTAAGTTCATTTGTAATACTCATCTTATTTTATAATATTAAATTTCTCTTTTTATATTCAAAGAATTTTGGAAATATTGAAATATTTCAAAATACAAAATCTGTGATTGTTAAAAATTTAAGATAATTGTTTGATTATATCAATGAAAACTTTATATGATTCTTTGAAATAAACATGAAACATTTAATTTATAATTTAACTCATTAATAGTATTCATTTTGGGACATTTTATTCCATTTGAATAGCAAATTTTTATCTTAAAAACCATAACTATATAATTACTATCTATACATTCATGAAAAAAAAAAATTATATTTACTGCTTTTAATGCATACCATCAAATTAAATCCTACTTTCATTTTCTAATGCTAAACAATTTTTATCATATACCATTATAACTATTTGAAAAATAATAAAATCATGGAATGGCTAGTATCATTGTCATTAAAAGAAATATATTGTTAGTTCTTCAGCTGATTATAAATTTGTATAGGCCTTGCACACTTAAATATTTTAATGTTTGTAACCTTCATAGAACAAAGGACTCTTACTCGAATACATTCTTATTCCATATACAGTTATTTCTACCTATTTAAATTCAATATTTTTGTAAAACTTTTTTAAATTATTGAATGATATACATCAGTAATAATTTATCTGTTGTAATGTGTGCACACCACATATTTTATTGGTTGTTCTATATTAGATATCCCAATGTTCTGTTTACATTGTATGTACATTAATTCAAAGTCCATATTTTTTCATATTATTCTGATTTAAGGAACGATTTTTAAAATATTTTTATAAAGAATTTCATTGATTTGTTTATACACATTCAAAATATGTTGTAAAAACAAATAAACGTCTACGAATAATTACATAAACTATGGATTTAAGGATACCTAGCGATATATATCCACGATATAAAGTTGACTGCAGCTAAAAAAACTTAGGTATCCATATATAGGTAAAATAAAGATCTCACTGTTTGATTCATATATAAAACAATTTGTAAAAATTTTCCAAATTTTTATCAAAAAGATAAATCAAAATAACTTGATTTCTAACAAGCTTCATTTTATCTGTAATATTACAGTTATCATCTATAAAATGAATTAAATACTATTTTTCAAATACAATATTGATCGTATGTATGTTGCCGTTCTCCTCTTACGAATTATATATGTTATATAAATCTTATGAAACTGTACTCATTTTTTACCCTTAACTTATTTTCCTCTCTATTTTTTATAAGTTTTGACTTTGCTTGCGTCCATAATATCTGATTTCATTCATTTGCAACAACATTGTAACAGGCTTTTTAAATTAACTTTATATTCTTACCTGCTGTATTTCAGTACATGAAAATGTGAACAGCCAAAAGTAGTGTCCAATGTATTCATCCATTTGGTCCAAGTACTGGAATGGATGTACAGGTAACATTTTCTGATGATGATATATCGTTATCTGGACACTCTGAATTATTGTTTAGGCTGCCACTGTTACTGTCTAAAGTACAATTGACCATAGTGAACTGAGTGCCATCCAAATCTTGGTTTTCTTCTTCATTTTTACTTAAAATGGTACTATCACGCCTTTTGTACTGCAATTATATTCACAAAAAATTATAATACATGAAAAGTAATACATTCATACAATTTGAAAATAAAAAGAATTGTATGAAACATAAAAAGTAATTGTGTCCATTTGTTTGTTCATTTATATACCTGAGGGTTATCCACAAGACAAATGTCCTTTGATTCTCCATTTACATCCCAAGGTGATAGTAATGGTTCCTTTACACAAGGTTCTAAAACACCGTTGGAATGTCCTCCCTAAATAAAATTATTAAGTTTATTTCACGAATTGAAATAGAGCTAAAAGTATATTAAAATTAAAGTACTTTAGTATCTGAGTGTGGATTTGTTGTAACTGGTGAAGAGGGACAGAGGCCTGCAAGTTCTACTTCATTAGAAGTAACTGTAACATTCATTTGCTGATTTACAGGAGCCGCAGATTGATCTATACAACAACCGTTTCCATTTCGCACCGAAATACGTCCCTTTAGGGGTTGAGCACCATCTCTTAGAGATCTAGAACTCTCGCATTTATTTCGACAATAAATGCTGCACAAGCAAATTATTATAAATACTATACTTATGCTTACACCCAGAATTATACCTATTTAAAAAAACAAATACATTAATAAGCATATAAGAGTAATAAAACTTTTATTTGATGTCATTAGTATTAAAATATTAATTACCTAGACTTTGATCAGGTTTAATATTTTGAGGTGGCTTCTGTTCATCAGACGAAGTAGGTACTTTAGTTGCAGTGCCACCAGTGATAATGATTATAGGATCCGATGGTTTACCATAACCCGCTTTTGTAGCTGCTTGTACAATTACAAAATATCTTTTTCCTGGAACTAAACCTGGAAGTGTAGTTGATGTTTTATTTCCAGGAACCGTGACATTTCCCCAAGTGCCAGTTGAATCCATTAAATCCATAGTGTATGCAACAAAATAGTTTTGTATCACTCCATTTACATTGCTTGGTTCTTTCCATGCAATACGGACTTTTGTGTTATTCCCCAAAAACCATTGCACATCTTCAACTTTTCCAGGAACTAAAAAATAATCAAAGTTAAGCAAATATTTTGTATATTTTATAATGTTTATAGTTATAAATATTACCATCTTCATTAGTATAACATTCAACAGATTCACTGTAGATGCTACTTTGATTGTTCTCACGTCGTATCATCCTTACTTTAAATTGATACAATGTAAATGGCTTTAATTTATCAACAGTCACCTTAGTACCATTTCTGAAAAATAAGTTGTTATTATTACTTTTGAGCAGTTTGTGTACAAGTACTAAAACATTTTATATAGTTCATAATAAATTCAATTCATACATACAATATAATGCATTTGGATTCTTCAGGATTTTCTATATGAACTGCATGATAGCAAAGTTCAAAGGAATGTACGCTATATATTTCAGTTACTGTCCAAGTTATATATATCGAGGTAGACGAAACAGGAATAGCCTCCAAAGCCATGAATACGCTGCCTTAATAAGAAAATATAAGAATGAAGCCATGAATTTGTTTAAATAAATGAAACTCTTAAATTAAATTTAAAAATATAAGAAATTAAATTACTTACTAGAACCAGAATGAGTAATATCAATAGTTTTTGTCAAACAGTCTCTTACTTCACCAGAATTTATCATACAAAGACTCACAGTGTAAGAACAATTCCTTTCTATAATATAAAAATGATATATTAATGTGTAAAATCATCCACATTAAGACTACAGATAAATATTTTCTTCTATTCTTACCAAGATTAGTCAAAGTATACTCTGTAACGTTACGGGGCATAACAACAGTTAGTAATTTATAGCCATCTGAATCTTCACAGTTAATTTGCCAAGAATCGAAATCTGGCTGAACTTTATTATTTTCTTTCAAATCTATTTTCCAAGTGACCTATAAGAGAACAATAATAAATAGTGTAACATTCTAGTTATTTTTGAACCATTTATCTATTTTAAATGATTTACTTACTTTAACTATCGAAACCTTCAAACTTAATAACTGCATGTCTACATAGTTTCTAATGGTAAATTCTTTAGAATCCAAAGATGGCATTGTTATAGTGCTCCAACTTAATTGTGCTTCACTCAAATTAGGCCACCCCTGTTTTGTTTTTGCTAATACGCGTACATCATATTTAGCCCCTGGTATTAAATCTGCAAAATATTAATTATTTTATTTGTTAAATTCTTTTAACAATTAGCAAAATTTTAATGTAATTAAATGTTATCATATTAATTTTAATAGCATACCAGAAAGTACATAATGTTCAGTACTAGCTGGCAGAAAAAGTACTGTAGATGATGGATGCTGATGAAGTCTCCACTGTAACTTATATTCTACCACGATACCACGTGATTCCTTTTTGGTTAGAGGCTCCCACGATACATTTAACTTTGTACTACTAATAACATCCATACTTATTTTCGGCGTGCTTTTAGGAACTAATTAAAACAATTAATCTTACTTTAGTTAATTATAATTAGTCTTATTTTTTTAGTCATTTACATAGACACAATGGATGACAGCTATTACGCATATGATAAAACAAATAGTAAAATATTTATAAATATACACACCACTTGGAGCTGTAGAACACAAAATGGTGGCAGATTGGTCACTAGCGCCATGTATGTTCCATACTCGAACGTAAAAAGAATAATTTGTAAATGGTTCTAGAAGTTTTGTTACTTCTACAGATGTAGAGTTGCCTGGTTCAGGAGGAGAAACTTCTTCTTTACCACCTTCTTTTGAACATATAGAAAATGATTCATAAATCATATTTTATAGCATTTTTAGACCTTAGAAATTTAATATATCTTTTACTTAAATGTATATTGTTTCATGATAATACTCACCAACAGGGCTATAATGGACGGTATAAGCTGTAATACTGGTATATGGTAGAGACTTTGGTGGTTCCCATGAAATAAAAATTCTAACTGGGGACACAGCACGGCATTTTAAAGAGGTAGGAGCAGCAGGACTATTACGAGATGTGTTTACTTGAAGCCGACCAGCAGCCCATATTTCTCCTGCTGAATTTACAGCTACACATTGATATATACCAGAATCTGATGGAACTGTTGCCGAAATTGCCAATTCCATTTTGTTGTATTCTTTTACATATGTTGTTCTACGTCCTATAATATTATTTTATAAATTGCATAAATATTTCAAAATCTTTATTGCAATAATGTATCCTATCACAGCAATGTATGTGAACAATGTAATACTCTTACCATTCACTGTAATATTTAGAGAATCCTTTAGCCAATAAATTTGTGGTACAGGTAAACCCTGTGCTTGACACTCAAATCTTGCAGTTCTTCCATTTGGACAAACCTGATTTATAGGAGTTTTCAGAAATGATGGAGGTACTAATATATCCACAGTTATATTCTATAATAATTTAAACAATGGATTTAGTCAATATCAAATAATAAATACAAACATACATCCATATACTTACCTGGATTTCCAAATCATTTGTAATTGAATTTTTTGATGAACAATGATAGATGCCAGCATCAGAAATGCTTACATTTTTTAACTCTAATATACCAATGCCAGTAGTAGAATTAACAAGAATGCGAGGTTGTTGAACGTTGCTGTTACCTAGAAATAAATAAACTGATACAATATTACAGTATTTATAATTTGTAGAAGATTACAAAAGCTTGTATAATTAGATACTTGTATAGCGAGGTATAAACGTCCATGTTATAAGAGGCAGCGGGTAACCAGATGCAGCACATGCCAAATTCAAACTAGATCCATTAAGCAGCCAATGGTTATATGAAATTTGGGGAAATAATGACGATGGTTTATGTGATTTTTCTCCTTCGGATCTAGCAATAATGGTCAGTTTTGCTTCTTTACTTTTTTTGGTTTTCTTTAAGAATTCATTAGTCACTACACATCTGAAGTAACAATTATAATAAAAATTAGATTATTAACTTTTATTGGTTATAAAACATTTTCTGTAAGCATTATCATTAATTTATTGTGTAGCAGATATTTTTTACCTATAAGAACCAGCATCTGATAATTGTGTTGTACTTATATACAGAACACCTGGTGATACCATTGAATATCTGTAATATAGAATACATCCATAAGAATGCTTTTAAAACATTCCTAACTTTTTTGTATATTAAATTTTACTAACTTTGAATTATTCTGATTAAGCTGTACTGATTCTCCATTATGTTCCCATGTAATATTTGGCGGAAAAGGAACACTGTCTATGATACAAGATAATCTTACTACTTCACCTTCTTGGACAGTTACATTCTCTGGTGATTCTTTAAAAACATGGGCAAGTTCTATAAAGTCCAAAACATATATAATATTACATTTTGTATTAATTAGGTAAACAATATCTTATATAATTTCTATTATAATCACACTACCTGCTATTTCAATAAATGTTGGCAATGATCTCAATAAACCTCCGAAATCAGTACGTGTTATGCAACGATACTCATCTTTAATACGATTCTTAATATTAGTAAGGCTGGTATTTTCTTTTTCTTTGAACTTTTGTGACCTTTGCAAATTCTGTTTCTAAATAGAATAATTTTTGTATAAAAATATAAAAAACATTACCATAACATATTTATTAAAAAGTATCATACACAAGACAAAAGTCCATTTGTTATTTTTTTTGTCTTTAATATCAATGAATTGTTTTATACCTAACATTATAAATACCTTAATGAAAAGAAGGGAACCATTACGTTGAATACACCGTGTGGAACCACACGGTGGAGCTGGTTTTCCATTGTGTAACCAGGAAATATCTTGATTAGAACTAGCTACACAATTAAGTGTTATCGCCTTCTTTCCCAATATCACATGGCCGCTAGGTTGTATTTCTAGCGTTGCTGCAGAACCCTTAGTTGAATCTGCATCAGAACCATCTGATTTAGATACATTTCTACTGCTTATACCTGTTCCAATACCTTTAACACCTATAAAATATAATAATAATCGATATAACGATCTTCGATGTATTCTAATATTAATCAACTTTTTTATTTCACTTAAATCAAGAAAATTATTTATTTATTACAAATGCAAACAATGAAATTATTTCAGTTGTCACAAATTTCTACAGCTGAAGTAACGCGTAAAAACGAAAAATGCAGAAACGTGGAATCGAGATTCCGCTAAACGTTTGATTACGAGTACTTTTGCAACTGTGGATTGATATGTGACTTCAATGAGTGTAAACAAACAAAACTGATGGCAACAGTAAAGGACGCACCTGCAGCACAAGCGGGCTTTAGTACTTCTGTAAACAAGATACTAAGCAAAAATACTCGCGCCGCCATATATTCACACTCATTGGCACCGGTTTCACTGACAAATCTTAGCCGAAACACGCCGTCGTATAGCGAGACTCTTTAGAAAAAATCTTCGCCGCATGTTTGACATCGTAAGAAGGAGCGTTTTTGGCCGGGCCTGCTTTTCGAGTTGCTACTTGAAAAACCCTTCTGTCTTCATGGATCCTTGTGTATTCACATGATCAGCAAAAATATATTATTCATTGCGTCGTTACTAAAAGATGAAACCGGCAATCGTAGATTATCCTGACTGCACGTTTGCCGTCGCAAATGCCACACCAGTAACGCCTGATTTCGCTTGCGTTAGCACGCGATTCGTTCGTCCCTTGCCATCTTTCTTACCTCCCTCCACCCGGAATCCAAGCGACGGAGAAAATGTTTCAAAATTCTGTTCCACGACAAGTACGACAGCGTCATCGCGTGGCGAACAGTAGGAAGCATACCGAAATCATATTTTCTTTCTCTCGGATTCGATTACGTTACAGAGAAATCAGGTCAAATAGAGCGGTTTTACGTCTTCCAATCAAGAACCCTGGCGTATATAAAGGTACATGTTGATTGGTACATTTCAAATATTGATTAATCTAATCGCAGAATCTATTTGATTTAATATTTTCATGAATAATCGTACCTTGGGTATGCGTGGTAATGACTTTGCTAAATACACATGTAATAAATTCGATTCAATTTTAACGAAGGAAATATAATTTAAACATCGAACAATTTTTATTGTATATTATAACTGTTTACAAATCGTTACGATTGTATTATCTTATCTTGACATTTATAGCAAAATTAATGGTGGCAAAGATGCGTAGTGATTACGTAGTTAACATTATTAGTCGCTTGGGTCGCTGCAATCGAGGGATGTTTTCGCATTTTTAAAGATATTTAAATATCGTATTAAAAATTTAGTAATACTATAATTTTATATATAAATATTTTTACATGTAAAGTGAAATCGAAAAAGTGCATGAATTCGTGACTTTTTAAAGCAAATGTATATGAGAATGTTTTAAGAAATATTAAAATTAATCAGTTATTGTTATTTGAATAAACAGGATACGTTTCCATATGTCGCTCTCACATAAAATTATACCTTTAGAACAATATTTCAGAACAAATGTTGAAAAGAATACGATTATAATAGATATGCTTGTAAAATAGAATGTAAGAAAATTACAATATATTCATCGAGTCCGCCTATTTCAATCGATATTTGAAAAAAGAATGTATACGTTGTAAACGAAGGTGTAACGATCGAATGTACACGTGCACGCAAGACGTACTAAGAGGTGTACATTTTTATTTATTATATTTATTATATTTGCTCTCATATACATAAAACGTTCTCATAAATTTAGTATTTAACAAGTCGATTATGCTTCATGTTCACCGTGTGTCTAAGATATCGTTACATTATATGTTATCAAAATCTTAAGCAACTTCAGGAGGAATTAAGTACGTTTAAATCGACGAAAAAATCGATTTTTTTGTCAAAGAATATTTAACGAAGACGCAAATATAACGAGCGCTGTCGATACCGATCGGAAGTGCTGATTTCTTAGATTCAAATCTACACCCACTACTCGGACGGGGGATGCGTTCGCGATTCGCGTCGGCAAAATTCGGTGGGGTTTCCGATTCGCTAAGTGGCGGAGTAAGAAAGCGGTGGGGCAAGAAGAAGATGGGGTGAGAGGTAGAAGGGGGATATCCGCAATTCAGTTCGCGAAGCGGCGTAACGTGGAGAGGAACGAGTGTTCCGCCTTCGACGTTGTTACGTCGTTAATAATTTCTCTTCGTATTCCGGTCTACTCAAATCTTTATATCCGTGTGACAGCTAAGGAAAACAAAAGGATACGAATCGTGGACGCGAAAGAAGACAAAATATTACAAATGGAACGAGAAAACGCAAGTTGAAGACACATACAAGGTCTATATCCCTTTTATTTCTCTCTCTCTCTCTCTCTCTCTCTCTCTCTCTCT
>JAIFRP010000019.1:186067-198381 GCA_032403825.1 Odynerus spinipes | reverse complement strand
TAGATGAAGATATAAGTAGATAAGCTTTATAAAACTATTGTATTAAGAGAAGGGATGTAACAATGACATGATAAATTAATTATTCTTATTTTTTCCATAAATAAATAATATATCGATCGCTCTTTCGATTTTAGCCCATTTACAGCTTTAATATCTAAAAGTAATCTACATGTGCTTGCAAATTCTAAAAATACGGATGATTTTCGTTATCTTCGTTTCAATTTCGCGAATTGCCTGCGTCAGGAGTTTGTAAATGACGTTTCCTTTGTTTCCTTCCATAGGGGATATGAGCATCTCAGATCTTTTCGGATTGGGTTTACCACGAGGGTCATTAATGGGTAATCAATCAACTGTCGATTCACCTAATTATCGTAATTATCAACATCACGGGCAACATCGTAATCAGACGTTCTCTCATCAACGTTATCAAGTAAGTGTTAGAAGCATACGTATAAGTTTTTATCACCTTGTTGATAGAACGGACGAAAGTTTCCTGGAATAGGTAGCAGATTCGTCGAAAATCTATTGCTAGTCTTGTTATGGTCGTAAAGCTCAGTAGCTTGGTTGTTATAAATTTTAAATCAGTTTGCTGAACATGGATGCTCCAACGTACGCGACAGATAAAGTATACCGAAGCTAATGGTACTGCAAAAGTTATTTCGCATTTATATCTCGAGCAGAATTGATTACTCGTAAAGTGTCTACGGTCATTGCGCGTGTAAAACCATTGCAACCGTTATAGCTGCTTGGAAATACGAGTACACATCGTAGGATCATTTTGCTGCGAGTCGCCAGCGAAGTAGGTGGATCTGGGGAAATTAATACGATAAAGCTCGTGCAATGAGATACGCAAGCGCTACTGTGTTCAAAAATTTCGTATCGCGTGATCGCGTTCGATTTTAACTTGAAAAGTTTAAGTATATATTCCTTGATCCTATTATTCAGTTTTATTTTTTATTTTATCGTTTGATAAAATATTTATAACGCGAATTCCACATTTCCCGCGGTTGGAGGGTAATTCCGAAAGATCACAAGGTAATGGTGAGAAAAATTGATAAATTAAACTGATAACTTATGTAAATTAAATAAAAAATACAATCGAATATTTCGAATATTTGCCCAAAGATGGTTTCCATTCTTTTCCTCGTTCGTACGAGGACGTTCAGTTCCATGAAATGTCGGAGAATGTAAAGGGTGAATGCAAAGACGCAATAATGGGTAAGGGTCGCTGGTACGTAAAGCCTATAGCAATTTTGGCAGCCTGTAAATATTACGCGTTGGGTTGCGATAAAAACGTCAAACGTGAAATAGGCAGTATTGTGCTCGAGACGTCTGGTTGCTGCCAATGCAATAACCGGAACAATGCTCATCCCTATTGGAGTAACTCCAACTACCCCTTACTCTATTCAGACCGACTAATTTTTCGCAATTCAAACGACTAGCCATCACATCGATCATCGATATATTTGCAGATTACTGTTCATTTTTTACATAGATCTTGAATATCTATCATCATTATTGTTATGGATATCTTATTTCAACAAATATACCCGGTATTTGTTTTTTTCGAAAGTTTATCAGATAAAGTATAAATCTTTTCTTCGCTGCTTGAATACGCTAGATGTAGTTTAATGGATATTATACACGTATATGTGGAGAGGATCCTTGGAACGTCGAAATGCGTGCATTAGGCTCGGCTCATAATGCGGAGAGTAAAATAAATTACATAGGAGTAACGCGTCGGAGCGACCTCGATTTCGGTAGAGCCAAGTACTTGCAGGCTCGAGCCAAACGATTCTATCACGATCCTCTTTCTTGTCCTACGTCGATGGCTTCCGTGAACTTGCCGTATTCCTAGGAAGTTGGGTTTTTTGTGATAATTCCCAATACTATTTTGGATATATCCCAAAAATTCTACTACGAAACACAACATATGAGAACAACAAACTATTGACAAAATCGAAAGAAATATAATTAACGTGTGATTAGAGTAACTATTATATTCGATTAAAATAGCGTTGGAAGTAAAATGTTAATATCTTTCAAAATAGTGCGAGGACAACCATGGATTTTATCCAAATTCAGCTACGGCGGATGTACCTGGTTCACCAAATTCGATCACTACTTCTGGTAGTCCAAGCACCCCTGGAAGTCTATACTCTAATCCATACACGTTTCCGCAAACTGCTAACAGTTTGTATTCAGGATCGTCGGCAGCTAGTCGCTCGTCCCTTCAACATGTGGGCTCTCCTTCATCACCTGTTCATTCGCCGTATTATGGCAGAGCTATTCGAGGCTCTCCGCCATACAGGTAATGCAGGTGTTGAGAACACAAGTGGCGTCGTAATCAAGTCAATATATAACGAATCATAATTATTTAGAGAAAATTCTCATTCATTGATGACGTTTCGATGTATGTATTTTCGATTTCAGTAGTTGCGGTAGTCCTACATTGGATTATTCCCATACGTTAGGATGCAATGCATCGCGATCAAATTCACCCGCGGATTCGGAGACTAGTGGTATTAGTAGCATGGACGGTTCCTTGTCTAATATAATGGTAATTTTTTTTTTTAATGAAATAGTTATATGCTCTGCATTTTAATTTCGTATAATAAAATGATATCTTTCTTGCAGAACTGTTTGTCATTAAACACATCGTCTCACAGATGCTATCCCCAGTCTTTAGGATCATTAATGTCACCGGAAACGGATGTATATGCAAATAATAGGACAACGGCCTTACAGCGTATGGCAATGAAGAAATATTTATCGTCATCGCATCATCACCAAACGCACGGCCAAAATCGCAATCATCATTGTAGTTCAACACAATCTGGTACCTTCTTGAATTCACTTTTAGGCCATGAAAAAGGTTGTTGCTCAACAGGAAATCCGCACACGATGTTAAACTCTCCCCAACTTAACATTCCCGATGCACAAATATCTTTGGATCGGGCAGCGAGGTTCCATCGAAATGCAGCTGGTACAGTAGTGGATCTTCTAGTACAAGATTCTTACATAGCAAATTTCATTTGAATTAATAATATACATGTAATTTCAGCACTCTGTGAACCAACTTGTACTTGGAGCGGTGTATTGCCGCAACGTACTCAGAAACCAACAGGATATTCATCCAAAGTATTTCTTGGTGGTCTTCCATGGGACATTACAGAGTCTCTTTTGATAGCAACGTTCAAACAATTCGGTCCGATTCGTGTTGAATGGCCGAAGAAGGAACAATCTACTACGCAGCCGAAGGGCTATGCATACATTATTTTTGATACTGAAAAGCAGGTATATATTTATACTACGTATTTTTGTCAAAATATATAATAATTATCAAAATTAATTACACATATGTATATTAGGTGCGATCTTTGTTGGCCTGTTGTACGCATGATATTACCAATGGCGGAAGTTGGTATTACAGAATTTCTTCAAAACGTATGAAAGGAAAAGAAGTATGTTGCATGAAAATAGCTTTTTGTTTTATCTTTTAGCTTATTATTCCAAATATACATCCACGTGTTTTAACTTAATCTAGGTTCAAGTAATCCCATGGGTTCTGAACGATAGTAATTACGTTAAATTACCATCCCAAAAGCTTGACCCGCATAAAACAGTTTTCGTTGGTGCGTTACACGGCATGTTGACTGCCGAAGGTTTAGCAAAGATTATGAATGATCTATTTCATGGCGTTATTTATGCAGGTAATATTACATTAGTGTAAAATTCGACGAGCAGATTTCAAATATCACATAATAATTATCCTAACATAATGATAATCTTGTTTTCTCCAGGTATTGATACTGACAAGTATAAGTATCCAATAGGGTCAGGTCGCGTTACATTTAGTACGAAGAGTTCGTACAAAAAAGCAGTTTCAGCTGCTTTCATAGAAATAAAAACTGCTAAGTTTACGAAAAAGGTATATACGATTTGGATAAATATACATAGTAAATATTTCAAATAGAAGTTGTATAATTATTATGTTACTCTTTCATCTGGTAGGTACAAGTTGATCCTTATCTCGAAGATTCTATGTGCTTTGGATGTTTCGTCCAACAAGGAACTTATTTTTGCCGCGAAGAGGTAATTTCAGAATGTTGATTACGTTTGAGAGTAACGTGTTTAAAAAGCGATATAATACATACTTTTCTGCTTTAGATATGTTTCAGGTATTTTTGCCGCAGATGCTGGCTATGGCAACATTCCATGGAATCGATGCGATATCATAAACCTTTAA
Source organism: Odynerus spinipes (assembly GCA_032403825.1). NCBI lineage: Eukaryota > Metazoa > Arthropoda > Insecta > Hymenoptera > Vespidae > Odynerus > Odynerus spinipes. The sequence goes on along the minus strand of JAIFRP010000019.1, from coordinate 194,132 downwards.
CGCGTAATTCCAAGAAGAGTCAGATGATCGAACTATCACCCAACCTGGGCATTAACTCCAGTTCCCGTGCTTCCAATTCTGGTATTTGAAGGAACTATGACAGCCCATTTCACGTGCAGCCACGTTCAGTTCTCTTTTGACTATTTCTTTTGATACGGACGTTGCACTGGTTGACTTATTGACAGGGTATAAAGTTAGTTTTTATTGTAAAAAGCTGCGGGCAGCTGGTCCGATGGTAAAGAGGACGATATATCGGAAATTCCAGCTTGTCGGCAAGTACAACGATTCAGTTGTTATCGTTTATGAATGTGGTCTCCTACCACATTCGGACAAGCAGTACTTTTATTTAGTATGTTTACTTAGGGTCTGGTGCTCTTGTTAATTTTTACCGCGAGAAAAGTAATTGTGTCAATAATTCGCCAGATTGCGTTACGATTATACGTTAGGTAATTACCTTTTCGTTAAATTCGTGCAGACTGAATGATGGCTTTATGGTGATAATATTGTTTTTTTTTTTTATACGACGAAATGAAAGTCGTTCAAATGTATAGTGATTATGGATAAGCTTAGTTGAAGCTTAGAATTTTTTCGCGATGTTCTTGTCGCCACGATAACTACTTTTTGGCAGAAGAATTACGCTTAATTATTAATTATTACTTTAACGGGACTATACAACATTTAGTCCTGTCCTGATCGGACGAGTTAACAATTCTATTGTTACTTTTTTTCTACGGTCTACTTAATATGGTATACTAGTGAATCGATCTCCAAGAAAGTATTAGCCAGTGCGCAGACCGTTCTTCCAGTTCCGACAGTTGCCTAGTTATAATTATTGCCCACCGTTAGTTTTACTTTATATTATACAGTATAGAGGAAGAATGCCGATTTGTGCCCATTGTAGTTAATAATTTATATTGTTAGTTGGGAAGCGGCAGGCTTTTATAAGCCTTTATCCGCTGGGACTGTTTAACTGTTGACGAAATGGAGAAGTACACGGTCTACGATTCTGGTGCGCATTATAGTGAATTGATTTTGTTTTTATTTTTTGTTACTATATTGCGTTGCATATATTTTCTTTCGATAAAATTTCGCCAAATATCCTTTATCCGCGTTTTTCATGTTTTGATATAATTTTGTTGATTGAATTAAAATTCATATTTTTGCAGATAATCTTCCACTGTTTATTTTTTTCATAATTTGTTGTTACTTTTTCGTTTAATCATTTCTAATATCCTTTAAAAAATTTTTCTTACCCTTCCTAATTTTCTATGTGGTCATTCTTCATCTTCTCAACCGATACTAATAATCTAATGTTATCACGACAAAACCTGTTAGCTTTTTCAAGAAAGCCATGACTTCTATTATTGTTTTTATTCAATATATTTTTATTAACTATGATGTGATTTAATACACTAATATAACAATTTTTAACTTGGAATTACGTTGGTGCCTTTGATGCATACAACAAATTTATAATGTAATAATGACGTTCTAACAGTGATTAAGCATCTAATAACTTGTCCATTCCACAAATAACTAATCGCGCCTAAAACAAGTAACGCATTGTTAATGATAGAGTTTCATAAAAAAAAGCAAATATAATAGAAACTGATCGAAAATTAACTTTATAACGCCATATTGAAAAATATCCAAATTTAAAAATAATATAAGACTGTTCAAGAAAAAAAATCTCTTACAAAAAAATTCTCATAGAGTTAAGTGAAAACTTCAATATTCTAAAAACTTGAACAGATATAAAATACTATGTATCGTGTTACAATATGTTGAAGATGATAGAGTGGTAAACGTGGCTGTTATATGACAAAATTCACATGAAAATTGCTTTAACATATAATGTAACATACATATAATGGTACATACGTATACATGTATATGCTTTGATCAGGCTTCCAAAAGATTTAACGTTAGGATGATTTAGACCGTAAAAATCGTTTTGCTGGGACGGAAAGTAAAGTAATGAATATATATACTTGCACAAAGTATCGAGCGATCATTACTAATTAGAGAATTAGAGATTGAAACAAATTTTAAAGATGCTCTTTTATCTGAAATGTCTCCTTTACAAACTTTTAATATGTCGTGCCTTTTAATGTAATCTCCTTAGATTTTATTCCATGTGAGAGAAATAAATTATTTTTAAATCATTGATACCATGCAATACACAGGGTGATTTAGTGTTAATCGAAAAAGACTGTTATTGGTACGCATAATGTCAAGCTTTCCTAAAACTTTTAAAGAATTTAATCAAACTTTTAAAGAATTGAACTCTAGTTATGGAATTATTTTAATTTTGAAGAAAAAGTGCCTCTCCTATTGTTTATTTTTATTAATAATAAGAGTTGGTATGACTATAATTTAGAACACTATAGCAACAGAATAATTTTATCTCAAATACATAAGCATTTATACAGTAGTAAACATTGCAAAGGAAACAAACCGAAATCCTCATCTTAAATACGAAAAAGCCTTAGACAATATTAGTAAACTATGATGCTTTAGCTTTTCATATTGTACCCTTGTTCAACAGGTGCTCTGTATTAAATCTAGTTTATTGAACTAAATAAAGCATTCTTTAATAAGTTAATAAATAAAAGTATAATTCAATGGACAATATAAACCAATAAAAGAAATACTAGTTTTTATAATTACTATAAATATACATTTTTATAAATTTCATTATAATAGATTTTATCATACATTTTCATACAAATGTACAAAACAGTTATAATATTATTTAACACATATTCATTGCATACATATGCAATTTTGCAATAGTTATATGTTTTTCTTTTGCATTATTTGTGTACGTAATGCTTGGTAAAGACTAATACACGATGATATAGTACCAAGTGCTCCCACATGCCATGTTTTTAAAGTGCCACCCCAAAGTAAACCTGGTGGAAGATAACTGACTGCATAAGTCATGTCCAATGTCGAGCATAGACATGCCAGCAATTGTCTGTGTATATCTAAATTAATTCTTTCATTTTCTTTCCTGTTAAAATGTTATTTTTCTTTTTAATATCTGACGTTCTATATACTTGCAATAGTTTAAAAAATATTGTATTTATACGTACCTCCAGTTTGTACACGATTCACTTACTTGTGATTTTTTCATCTTTAATTGATTTATTTTTCTTAATGACCTAAAATATAATATTTATTAAGGAAAATAAATGATTTGCCTTAAAAGTTGGCTCTATCAAATATAAATATATTGAAAATATGATCTTACTTTACTAAGGAGAGGCAGAGAGATACTATCCAGAACCATGTTGTAATGTTATCCAATTTTTCATAATTAACCGATAAAATTTGATTCTCTCCAGCCCAGTAGATATGTTCTATAGGATTATAAATCATATCCACAGCGATTTGTATTAACTCTACGCTTCTGACGAACCAGTCAGATTCCTATTAGATTACATATGAAATTTAGATGTCTCTAGAAAAATATTAGGAATTTGCAATATGCGCCTAAATCATGAACATTACATAAGTAAATCTAACAGTAAACAAAGACACGAATAAAAAATATCAAATAATATGAAGTATTACAAATTTGTTTAACTTATTTTTATCGTCATATGAAGAAAAAAATACCTGTTGACCCCATCCATATTTCTTTGCACTATTAAACGTTGGTATATCATCTAATAATCTTAAGACTACTCTACATTCGCTCAGTTTACTACTAAATGTTTTTAGTCTTGCTTCTGCTGTTTTGGATGTAACAACAACTGTTGCTAATTTTGCCACATATGACATAGTTTTTAAAATTTTATCTCGTCCATAGTATGTATCCAAGTAATCGGATAAAATTTCTATGTCCATATTGTTTCTTATGTTATGTTTGTGTTAATAAATTATTATGTTCTGTAACAATATATTTACTATAATTATTACTGACAATCTTGTACACAAAATAATTTTCATTCCATAAAAAATATTTCATGAATCTAAAATTACTTACCCACAAGCTTAATATAATAGATTAATCAGAATTAAACAAATTCAACGAACTAACAGTCGTATGAACAACAGTAACAATGAGTAGTACTTATATTAACTAAATTAGAAAGTCCGTGAACTTTATTCTTTAAGAGGATATGACAGGTAGTCTTATCTTTAAAAAATATTTATATCGCACATGAGTTAATTTCCATTCGTATTTATATTGCACAACTAATGAAAGTTTTTATGCCATCGTATAACAGGAAACCAAATGACAGAATTAAAAATTTTTTTAAAAACATTCATTCGTTACATGATAAATATTTATTAAAAAGATAGCACATAATAGTTAATTTATATAAATTCTGCGCATGCGTCTATTCTAATTTTTCATTGGCTAGAAAAATTTACTCTTAAAGTATGTATGATTAGTTCTGAAAACGTTTAACATAGAGTGCGCTTAGGTATCGTTGGAAAGACCTTTCACCGTCGATAATTCAATTTTGTGACTACAAAATCGCATAATACGTGAAATTTATCCAACTTCATCTCTGTACTTCGTTTGTAGAGGCGCGCCAGCAATCGCATCGATGTAGTTTGAAAACTATCCGAATGGCGGCATGACGATCGGCGTTAACGTGCGAAGTGAGAAGACGTGCTCTGTGATTCGTGGACATGATGACGTCAGATTTAGAAGCACAAGCCGTGAGCGCGTTTTAAAGCCGAGTAGGGCGTGAAAGTGTGTGTTGTGCCGCTCGTTTCGCTCCGCGTTTCTTCAACGCAACCGTACCTGGAAAATATGTGCAAATAGTAAACGTGCGCGTTCGATCCATTCTCGATCCTAACACTTACGAGAGACAATTATGTTCGGTGCTGCATTTACGTGATCGACAGTGAAAAAAGGGATACCATGTTTCGCTGCATTCCAATTTTTAAAGGGTGTAACAGGCAGGTGGAATACGTTGACAAGCGTCATTGCTCTCTGCCGAGCGTCCCCGACGATATCCTGAGATACTCGAGGAGCTTGGAGGAGCTTTTGCTCGACGCGAATCACATTCGCGAGCTGCCGAAGGTAAGCAATTATAAACCCGCCGCACGCCAACTTTATCGCTTCTCTCTCTTTCTCTCTCGCTCTCTCACTTGCCCCTCTCCTCTTTCTTCTCTTCCGTCTCTTTTTCTCCTACCTCCTCCATGACGTCTCGTCCCATCGTGCTACAATAGACGTGGAACGCGCACGACGTAATTCTTCGGGACGCGATGCTTACGCTGTCATCGAATATGTCGTTTGCCACTCTTATCGGACGTACGATGTCAGTACGTTAATATCATCGTCTCGTTATCTTTTTCAGAATTTCTTCCGCCTTCAGAGGCTTCGGAAGCTCGGTCTCAGCGACAATGAAATCGGTCGTTTGCCGCCGGACATTCAGAACTTCGAGAACCTCGTGGAGCTGGACGTGTCCAGGAACGGTGAGCGGCATTTTTGTAAACACTCGCTCGAATCGGTATTTCGAACGAAGGAAGTGGCCGACGAAAAAACGAAAGAAAAAGAAGGGAAAGGAACAAATCGACAGCGGCTCGAAGAAGCAATACCGGTCGAACGTTCCGATCGTCGGAAGATCGTGCACGAGTGATATTACTCGCCGTGCACGAGTTTTCTTTGAGGTTTCTCGTTTCTCTCTCTTCCTCCTCCCCCCTCTCTCTTTCTTCCATCAACCTGCTCTATCTCTCTTTTTCTTCTAGCTACCTTTACCTTCTCACTGACTCCCTCCCCCACACACACATACACGCACATACACTGCTCTCTGGCATGTGTCTTTTAAACACAATTCTTTTGCACACTCGATCGGTTTCTCTTTCGTCGCGGAGACGATCAACGCTCTTCGAAGGTTTCAGGGGGGAAAGCGTGTATTGGAAAACTTTTCGTTGGTAGACGACGCGTCGATAAAGATAAGAGAGCGTCCTGAGTATGTGTAACTACGGCGTAGCCGATATGTTGTCTACGAAATAAAAAGGCGGGACTGAACGAACGAGTTTCATTAACGGGACATTATCTTTACTCTCGCCGTACTACGATCAGGAGCGGGAGGGAAGGAGAGACAGCGAGAGAGAAAGAGAAGGAGAGAATGCGTGAGAGAAGGCTCACGATAACACGTTGCGACGTACTATAATGTAGTACTACGAAGAGACAAAATCTTGGAGTTAACGATATGACCTTTATTACGGAAATCGCTTCAACGGCGTATCTTTTAAAGGCTCGCCGGTCATGTATTATTTTCACGATACGTTTTATCATCCTCTTTCTTTGGGCTGTCAGTAACGTTGAGTCACACCAACCACGTGCGTACTCGACATACGTTCGTCTCATGTGCAAATGCCTGCTCTAGTCTCTAACGTTTAAAAACAAAATTCAATCGCTTTTTTTTATGTAACTTCAAAAAACAGCTAAAAAGATATCAATATCTTTGATCTCATACAAAGCTGCAACAATCGGTTCACGTCCGTGCTTCTTTATAAAGTTCTATTCTTTTATCTCGATATCGATGTCTGATACCTAAAAATATACAGTTATAAAAAGATTGCTGTCTCCGTTACACGTTATATCCGCATATTTGACTTTTTCATTGTTAAAATGGAACGAACGTGTTCGTTCCGCCTCTATGTTGTGTGTTGCGTGTACAGAATGTACGCGTATTCTTTTATATCCAATTATATTTACGTTTCGTGATCAGGTGTAATTCGTCTAAATTGCGATTACGCGCGTACAGGTAATCGACATAACGTTGCGTATCGTACTCGTAAAAATGATTTCGCAATTACTAGGGTGTAACAGGTATTCATCGAATCGTATTCCGTACGTTACTCCATCCTGTTCACTTTCTAACGGAGATTCACCGGCTCGTAGAAGCGAAGACACGTTGAAACACCTCCCCTAGCCCACCCGCTCTCTCGCGCTCACGGTCTACAGGTACTTTCTTAAGAGGGAAGCCTTGCCTTTCCCTTCCTTTACCGTTCCTCATCGGGTTCATGCACTTTGGATTTACTTACCGTTTCATCTCAACGTTTCGCCTTTGAATCTCGACGCTCGTTCCTCGTTTTAATTGGATTGGACGCTTGTTACGCGCTTTACCTACATTTACTCATGATCCGTGATTGTTTTTTTATTTCATCCATTGTTAGCGAAAGTTTATTCATAGTTAAAGATGATGCAGTAGATCCTTGTATAGCACGGTTAGAAAATTAAGGATACCTCATACGAGACGGCGTATGACGAGAATTTTTCATTTTTGTATTGCATAAAGAAGAAATAATTTTTCGAAATTAATTCCACTTTTAGGTACTAACTCATATCGCATTTTTTAAAGGAATTCAGTCACTGCGTTATGCGAAGACCTACTGTATATTTTCTAGCAATGAGTTCCGAAGAGGAATCCCGCCAAAGGACGGATTTTGTCTTCGATCTTAAAATGATTTTCTTCGAGAAAACGTTATTTGCTAACCCCATGCCAATTTTATTACCCGCAAAGTCCTTCGTTCGTTGAAAGATCGTTTCGGAGAGTAGAGGGAAATTTATAGGATGATTCGACCATCATATCTCCCATAGTTTACGTCGTATCTCGATCGTGTAGTGTAGAAAGTGAAATATTTTTAGACATAACACATTCAACGGAAACGCATACTAATTTCTTCTATCTAATGGAATGTTAATCGTCCGAAAACATAGCCACGGGTCCAGATTTGTTTCGTAATGGCAGCGATCGCGATGAATCGTTTTTCGATAAACAATTTGGTCATGCTAAAATTAGTCATCGAAGTACGATCTGGAGGTTTGTGTAATCGTAAAATGGGAGATACCACGTTAAACGACGTTCTATTATTCAATACGATGCACAAACCTTGAGTTAATATCGAATGAAGTTTGAATTTTAAATGGCGGGTATGGAAGATGCATCGTTGGAAGAATCTATCGGAGACTCGATAACGACCGTTGTAACATAAAGTGCGCGGTAGATTTCGCAATTTGAAGGTGACAAGTGAACAAAATATTTTTACAAAATAATAAAAACCGACTTCGAACATGGAGCGGAAGAAA
>JAIFRP010000019.1:154116-175296 GCA_032403825.1 Odynerus spinipes | reverse complement strand
ATTATTCTTCTGACTTTCTCGTGAGTGAAAAATTGTATCAGCCCTTTATGGACCTTCTCCTATTGTTCACCTGACTTTTTCGCCGATGAAAAATTGTTTCTGCTTTTTGTGAACTTTTCCATTGTTTGCCTGACTTTTTCAAAAGGTTCGAGGTACACGGTAGCGTCGGCGGTGTTCACCTGTAAACTTTGTTTCTGTGTCCCTCGGACATCGCGTAAAAAGCCACTGAGCATGAACCCTCGCAATACCGCACACGTAAGAGTAGCTCTAGCTTATGATCGTGCGAAAACTCGTCGCGCGAGCTTGTAAAAGATAAGTCGCGACCGCAACAGGTTTAGGTTCAGGAAACTTGCCCCTTGATTAACGCGCCCACGCACTGCGTGCCTATTTCGAGAGAGAAAAAAGCGTAGTACGTATGGGCTGTTACTACGTCGACTCATCTTCACGTGAAGGCCTTCCTTCTTCTCCGCTTGTACAACTGTACGCGTTGATATACCGGTGATTAATTTGATCGATAGTATTCGTTACGACTTGACACATCCTAATTAACACATTCGCAACCACTAACGCAGTCCTACATCATTTCATATTCTTTAGCTAAATACCGGTAACGTAGTTTTACATCATTTCAAAATTGGCGCTACTAATGGCCATAAGATTTTGCTACTGTAGATTTTGTCAGGTATATTGCGTAAGAACAATTATTTTATCAAATAACACACTACAAAACATTATAATTAAATTTGATTGTTGAACTTGTTAAATTGTGTTATTATTTCTTAATTTAGTAAAATATTTTATATTTCAACTTAGGATTAAATATCACGCAAAATTATTATGTAAAATAAATCTGAAAAAATGTGTTTGAGTTTTACCTTGCAGTAAATTCATTTACTCATTTCCAAAAAATATATTTAACGAATTTAAGAAGCTCAATCAATTTTTATATCGACAGTAATTTTTTGTTTTCGTCAATTTTTCTAACGTGCGTTTGTAGTGTTGAATTTTTACATATTTTACATAATAATTAATTACAAGTATCGTATTGAGAAGTAATATTTTTTATATTCACATACATAAATAGCAGAACCTATATAGTATTCAACTACAAATTTTCGGAACTTACATGCGGCGCTAATCTAAAATCTCGCTCGACAATCGTGAGTGTGTTAAGCATCGTAAATTCGGAGACACCGATGATGTGCATTATGACGAATGATCGTGTTTAAAGCTTATTCGTATTACGCGATGGCCCGATAAACTTGGCTCGTTACCACTATAAGTATAATCGACACGCGGATGATTAGTCTCGATTTCCGTGATACTCTTATGTGTCCATGTTCGTACGTGTTTTTATGATCCTCATGTCCCCAGACAAGGATTTCTCCTTTTTAATGTACGGATATTCTCTTGTTGGACAGAATCGATCGCGCTTACCTCTCGATTAAATAATAAATCTAATCTAGATAAAATACCTGATGCTCCACGATGAAGACTTACTGTGTGTGAGAAATAGGAGTTCGCGATAGCAACAGGTACACTTTCGGAAAACTTGGTAATTTGGTTAATGCGCATGTGCGTACGAATTCTGGGGCAAGTGTAACAAACACATCGACCCGTAGGGCGCTATGTAAATCATGTCTTCGACGAGCGAATTTATCTTTGTCTATGTCGTACCAATCCTTCGTTTACTCTTTCTTCTTAGAAAACATCCTTACAAGGCATCTATAAATAAAATAACTATATTATTCGATCGTATGTAATCGGTTGCAATGGTATCTGTGTAAACTCCACTACTGTACTTCTAGTTTCTTAGTAGAAAGCCAGTGTGAATCACGGTTCAATGATATACCGAGAAAACAACTTGACAGTGAAAACACGCTACGCGTAAAAAAAACTTGCGTGAATGATAGCAACAGGTTTGGCTTCGGGAAATTCACCCCTTTCTCGAACGACGTTCTGTTCTATATATAGTTGCGCATGTGTATATATCGCATAGTGTAGCACATACATATATGTAGATATGTACGCGTCTCATCGGATATGGAGAAACGATCAGAGAGTGAAATACATGATCGAAATGTCGTTTTCGCCAGGAGCACTTTCTCGAGAGCATCATCAAAATACCTATTTGATTTATCTCTCGACGTGGATATACGTATGTTTTTTCGTTGTAGAAATCGGAACCTTATGAGTTTTGAAATCCTCGTTTTAGCGATATTCTTGCGATGCTTTTATCGCATCGAATCTGTTTTTTTTTCTTTTTTTTTTCATAAGCTAGTCGGGGCATAAAACTAGGACGCCCCATATAGCCGCCCGGAGACGGCTCGATAGTGAAAATAGCATGTATTGCCTTTTAAACTGTCGACTTGCTCGATGAGCAAAGCGCGGGTACAATAAATGATTGTAAAATAGTGTCGAATGTATTGAGAACGATGATGGCTTTGCAAGGGCGCGCGCCGACACTGTGAAAAACTAGGGCGAATTTAGTATCTTCGAGACGAAGAACTAGGCCAGCTGATGTAAGTACTAGCGTATTGTGATAAGAAGATAAGGTTAAGATCGTTTAACCAAGCGTTCGACCGAAGTGTTAAGATTCTTTTACCTGCATACGTGTAGCTCCGTCCTTTTTACCCATGTTCAAAGCGGATTATTCATTTTTCTCATAAATGTTTAACGTTTCTACGCTTTTGTTTGTGAAATTTATATTTCTTGATTCATTTTTTTTTTAAATTTTGAACTCGTTAAAAATTCTTTGTCGTAAACCGTTAAGGACACATAAAGGTCTTGTTAATTGCTTAATATAATTATTATACGTGTATTTGTATACTTTTGATTCAAAGAATCATATTGAGTTTACCGCAACTTTTTATATTCTTAAAATTTTATCCACGCTTGCCATATGTATTTACGTCGAGATCCTAAGACGACCATATGAATCTTTTTGCGCTAAAAAAGCACAGAATCGTAGAAGATGTAATGGACCTACCCATCAGTGACGGTAGGTCATAATTAAGCACACGGTAAATACCACGAAATAGCTACTAGTTTCGAGCAAAGCTGATACAGTAAACACTATAAATAGCTTGGAACATCCACCCTCGGCCTTTACGATTTACCAGAGGGAGGCGTATAAAGTAGTTAAAACTGTAGAGTATCGCGTGTAGGTGTCATTATACACACTCGCGCGCGCACACACACGACACATGTGTATCGTATATATGTATGTGTGATAGAGTTAATCATTCTTCATAGTTGTAACATAACAATTATGATTAGTTTGCATTAAATACATATATATGAAAATGCACGTGGAAATAGATGGATGGATGACCATTGGATAGCCAATTCATTTAACGAACAACTACTTTGGGAAAATTTTGGCACGCATATTTGAATTTGTTTTACGTTCGTCAGTATCCTTTTTGTAACAAAGGAATGTGCAGTGAGCGAAAGGGATGGTCATGGGGATACTCCTGGCGGAATCACGCTCGGTTGTAATTGCTCCACGTTATGCCGCCGTACAGTAATAAGGCACACGCATACGAAACAACGCGCGAATATAAATATCTCAGCGTGCACACGTGTATGTACGCGCGAGCGCAAGAAAGAAAGAAAGAGAGAAAAAGAGAGGCGAGCGTCCGTCACGCAGCACGCATCTTTATTTTGCTTGGTCATTATCAAGAAAAAGAAAAATACTTTCACCGAGAAAAAAAGCGTGCATCTATTTTTTCACGGTGAATCGTAGCTTAAAACAAGTACGCGCGCGCGCGCGCGCGCGTGTGTGTGTGTGTGTGTGTGTATCTTTGTTTACAATTATTGTTTGAATGCATCTTTTAAATATAATAATATTTGTATGGATAAGTTAGCATCATCTTACAAGACGATCTTTTGAGGAATATGTATTGAATATCTTCATGCTTAATTTTAACAACTATAAAATTGCTCATAATTAAGAAGTATAGTAAAATTCTCGGAGATAAAAAATTAAACTTAGCTTACGTAAATTTCGAAAAATAGCATTGTTCAATCGCCGGGAAAATTAAATTTCATGGTTGCAGCGCGTCTGAAAAACAGGGACACACTGAAGAATTTACTTTATATATACACATATATGTATGTAGAAGAGTATTTAAACTTTTGGTAATATAATTTAGTTTTTTTCACTCAGAAATATTATTTGTTCTGAGAAATAAATAAATTTGTGTCCATGTAATATGAAATTAAATGATGTATTTACAGTTTATTTTCTCTTTTTATTTCAGACATACCAGACATTCCTGAAAATATTAAGAATTTACAAGCGTTACAAATTGCAGATTTTAGTAGTAATCCTATTCCTAGGTGAGAGATATATATATTTTAGAGATATATATATTAACTAGTATTTCTAACGAGCTTCCAGTTTTTAATACAAGATATATTATATAAATTTATTTTCATATATTTCAGACTTCCAGCAGGGTTTGTAGAGCTAAGAAATTTAACTATTCTTGGCCTCAATGATATGTCCTTGGCAAAATTGCCACCTGATTTTGGGAGGTAAGCTTGATTAAAAAAGTATAAAACAATTTTAATAAATTACATACACATTTTATTTGATAAATTTTATTCAGCTTGGAAGCTTTGCAGTCATTGGAATTACGTGAAAATTTGCTCAAGGTCTTGCCTGAATCCCTTTCAAAACTGACTAAACTTGAACGATTAGATCTTGGTGATAATGAACTCGAAGAATTAGTAAGTTTTTCTAATTTAATTCTAATTCTAATACTTATTTCTTTGGTGTATAATTTCCGATATAAACTATGTTAATTAGATTAATAATTGTTAAAGAAATACTTAAATTTTTTTAGAATCATATAATGTGCTATTTTCATAGTCATTATTGTTACTTTTAGCCAGCCCACATAGGAAAATTACCAGCATTACAAGAATTATGGCTGGATCACAACCAATTACAACACTTGCCTCCTGAAATTGGCGAATTAAAAACATTAGCATGTTTAGATGTTTCTGAGAATCGTTTAGAGGATCTTCCTGAAAAAATCAGTGGTTTAGAATCCTTAACGGATTTACATTTATCGCAAAACGTTATTGAAACGTTACCAGATGGAATTGGTGATCTTAAAAAGTTAACTATTTTGAAAGTTGATCAGAATAGACTATCGACGCTAAATCCAAATATAGGCAGGTAAGGTTAATTACATTACTTTTATTAAATTATGTTGAAAAATTAGAATTGTATATAGTTTAAAAAAATTCTTTTTTTCCAGATGTGAGAATTTGCAAGAATTAATTCTGAAAGAAAATTTTCTTTTAGAATTGCCTGCATCCATAGGAAACCTTCTTAATTTAAATAATCTAAATGTGGATAGGAATAGTCTAGAAACTTTACCTATAGAAATTGGTAAGCTCATAATTATTTTGTATTATGTTCACGTAATGTTTGCTTATTAAAATGTTTTCTTATTATAGGAAATTTAAAGCAGTTAAGTGTGCTTTCTTTAAGAAATAACAAACTGAAGTACCTTCCAGTAGAAGTTGGCCAATGTATATCTCTACATGTTTTGGATGTATCTGGAAACAGGTACATTTATTTTTATATTATATCCTATTTATTACAATGCATTATTCTTCTAATGATAAATATGGCTTATGTTACTTATAGGTTACAATATCTGCCATATTCTTTACTCAATCTCAATCTTCAAGCAATTTGGCTGAGTGAAAATCAAGCACAACCTATGGTAATTTTTCAAGATGAAATTGATAAAGAAACTGGAGAAAAAGTACTTACCTGTTTTCTTTTGCCACAATTAGAGTACCATCCTGATGGTTAGTATTTATATTTTCATGTTCTTATTAATAAATTTATGAATTAATACAAATCTGTGAATATAGATTCCGAAAGATTGGGTATGCTAGTTGGGATGAGAAATACTGTTCAGGGAGAAATACCTGAGCTTAGCGATGACGAAGGATGGCAGGAACGAGAAGCATCTAGAACACACTCAGTAAAATTCACGGATGAACCACCAGAAGCAGATAAGGAGGTAAGCAGATCACAACTGGCAGGATTTTCCTCTTTTTTAACCAATCTTTTTCTATGCTTATTGAGACGGGGTACTTGCATGAGACGAGCTAAGTCGTATACATCATTGAATTAATAATCACAACATATTCATTAATATAACAGCAAATTCATTTAATAATGTTCCACTATTATGTCAATATTTTAGAAATATATTACAAATATACATTTCAATTTAAAAGTATCTAATAACTACATATAATAATTTTATATCATTAAATGAGATCAATTAATCAATGATCTTGTGTATATATTAACCGATAAAAGTAATAGCTTTTTATTCGTGATTACTGCCTTATCATGTGATATATATATTATTTTAATATATTGTAGAAACTTGTAAATAATGTAACAGATTTATGTAATAAAATGAGATATAAAAACAATTAATTTCATAATCTAATATATTGTGTTGTATTGTTGTGTATTTATATATTAAATGTTATATTATTCGTAGAATTTTAACGTACATGCATCATTCATTAGTTTGTTACTTGTATTTCAGACTCCATTTGTTCGACAAAATACACCACATCCAAAAGAACTAAAAGCAAAGGCTCATAAATTGTTTAGTAAAGGAAGAAATGACAGTAGATCTGGTTCTACTGATGAGCAGGTATACTATATGTATATTTTTATTTTGTTTCTTGGGATTCATTAAAGAGAAGATTAATTAACTTTTACAATTTATTAATTTCAATAAAATTTAATATTGCTTTTCTTAGGATGTTTCTCAAACGTTTGGTTTGGATAAAGCTGAATGTGATGCATTGATTAAACCTACAGAAGAAGTACAAAATATGACAGCACACCAAGATCAATCTTTAGAGCATGCAATTTCTAAAGATGAACAAAAAGAATTAGAAACATTACCTAATAATACAGATATTCATCTTAATAATGAGGTTGTTTTGTCTTCACAGTGTGTTACAGAACCAACTATTGTAAGTAAATGACGTAAAATTTATATTAAAATTATTAAATATGTTAATAATACAAATGAAACTCAGAAATTCTGCTTACAGAATACCGGTTCCGATGGTACTATATCGGAATTAAAAGGTAAAGATGATGACGATGAATCTGAAAATGAGGATATGCAACGGCATGTCGAGTTTTCTGTTATGGAAGACACAGATTATGAAGGAACTAGTGAAACAAGCAGACCAAATAGACTTCACCGTCGAGATACCCCACATCATTTAAAAAATAAACGCATTCATACAGCCATTGACAAAGAAAAAGCAGCATCACTTATTGCACAAGTAATCTTTTCTTTTTTGTATTTTTAATTCCATAACAAAATATTTATTATAATAAATTTTAGACATTCTATTTTTTTATATGCACTACAATGCATTTTGTTGTACATTTTTCTAGGCATTAATGAAAAAGACGGATGAAACTTCCACAACAATTGCCTCGGAACCAATAGAACTCCAAGAAATTATAGATGTACATAATCAAGGTAATATACGCTTAATAAAATATATATAATAATATATTTATAATGAATCATGATAAAATATTAATGATCCCATTCACAACCACACACATTTTATTTACCATTGACTTTATAAATATACCAGTAATAATAATTTGCTACATTTAAAAGTATAATTAGTTTATACAAAATATATAAATCAACTTTTCTTAAGTTACTTAGAGAGTATAGGTAAAAAGTAGAAATGATAAGAACTTGTTACTATAGTGATTATCTTATCTATCAGTAACTTATCAGTATATCGTAAGATGGTGGATCTGATTGAGAAAAAGCAATGTGTACTAAAAAGTATCTAACAAAATATTTAAAAAATTATTTCAAATGAATCTTTAAAGGAAAAATAATAATTGTAACATTTTCTTTTAACTCTCTTTTAACATGCCTAAAAAGTATCGATGTTTTATTAAAAGTAGAAAAAAATTAGGTAATATAAAATATACAAAAATAATGACAAATATCTTTCATAATAAATTACAAATAAGAATGTAACATACGTGTTAGGTGCAATATCAGATGCAGAACCTACATTAGAAGTTAGAGAAGAACAATATGAAATTCATATTGAAAGAACAACAGGTGGACTAGGCTTATCCATAGCAGGAGGGATTGGATCAACTCCATTTAAGGGTGACGATGAAGGCATTTTCATATCCAGAGTTACAGAAGGTAAAACATAGTTTTTCTTTTTTATATTATAACCGTAATGTTTAAATCGCATTATCAAACAATTTCATTTGGTAATGACATTTAAAGCATAATATTCTTTAGGCGGTCCTGCTGATTTAGCTGGTTTAAGAGTAGGAGACAAAGTAATATCTGTTAATGGAGTTTCAGTAGTAAATGTAGATCATTATGATGCCGTTGAAGTTCTTAAAGCATGTGGACGTGTGCTAATACTAGTTGTATTAAGAGAAGTAACAAGAATAGTGCCATCATATGAGCAGGTATATTTTACAAAGAAGTATGCCGTTTTTTAAGCTTCCTTGTTTTTATATTCTATAAATTGTATAATTTTCTACCTTTTTTACTAATGCTAGTGATGTTTCATAGAATTCAATAAGAAAAGACTCATTGTGCTCTAGTTTGAGTGCAAGTAGAGCGCCAAGTGCAACATCTTATGTATCATCTACAGCTTTATCACATAATCTAGAAAATGGTGATGCTTGCAGCACACATGAAGTTACAAAGGTATATGTACATATATGTTTTGTCTTTATATCAATAAAAATAATCTGCTTTGAGTGTATTAATAGATTTAAAATTATTTTCTTATCTCACAATTATGTTGAATTTTGTTTAGGTAAAGAGGATTCCTGAACCATTGCCTTCAAAAGCAGGTGCTGAACCGATGGTATCTGTTCTTATTCATACGACATTAATAAGGGACCAAAATGGGCTTGGGTTTAGTATTGCTGGTGGTGAAGGTTCGCCGCCATTTAAAGACAATAGTGATGTAAATATAAAAAAATATAAAATTGAATTTTAAATATCGCTCAATCAAAATATGTAGTACATGTTCTTTGTATGAAATTTTAGGCAATATTTATTTCAAGAATAACTGATGGTGGAGTTGCACAAAAAGATGGCAAATTATTAGTTGGAGACAAAGTAATATCTGTAAGTACCATTTTTTTTCTTTTTACATGGTAATATGCAATGCATACATATTTGCAGTACCTAGTACATTTTGCAGTACCAGTTACTGGTTTAGTATATTAAAGTAATTCGTTATCAGATCTCACTATATAATATAAATATTATTACTTTCCAGATTAATGGAGTTGAAATGAGAGGAGCAAAACATGAACAAGCAGTAGCTTTACTTACAGGATTAGAAAGATTTGTTCGTCTTGTTGTTGAACGAGAAATGCCACTTTCTCAAGCAAATCCAGCTACAGTGGTAACTCCATCTGAGAAATCACCTCGTGTTATTGGTGCACCTAGACCTTATACAGGATTGTATAATGCTAATAGTTATATGGCAAATAGACCCGCTTATGCTGGGTATCGTCGTTCTATGGATGCTGAAAAAACTCTATCTCCAAGCCCTACTTCAAAAACACCACCCCCAATAAAATCGGATATGATAAATGCAGCACCAAAAATGAATGGCATTGGTGATCCAGTAAATAATGTTAAAAGCGTATCTTCTACGCCGTTAAGTCCAACAAATAATCAAACTTATCCACAACCTGCTCCAAGGCACAGTGTAACGCAATCAACGACAACACCTACGACTAATATTAGCTCTACACCTACGTCTTCTGCGGAACCTAGACCAACGTCCCCGTTGGAAGATATACAGGTACCGAAGCCAATCACCAACGAGGAATTTCAGGCTATGATTCCTGCTCATTTCCTTCGACCTCCAACATCCTCACCTTCACCAGATTCCCATCAAGGTCCTATTGTGACAGTGACGATCAAACAACCCGACAATCTACCCGGGGATGTTAATTTTCCTCCAGCTCCTACAACACTTGGTAAAGTTACTGAAACCATCACAAAGAGTACACTCACAGAGACCGTCGTAACTAGAGTGACTGACAACCAGCTGGTACAGCCAGTTATTATCGAGGTATGTGCTTGGTAGCTGCATGTCATATATTACATCCCTAATGTTACATTAATTTAAAGTTACATTCATTAATTGCACTTTATGTTTTTTATATTGTCCTTTTTTATTTTTTGGGCTTCTTATGTTTTAGATTATATACTTTATTGTAGTATATATATACTGTAACAGTATATAGTATATATACTTTAACACTGTTTTTATGCAATAAACTAGTTTATTGCTTCATATAATATAAATGCAATAGGCTTTTACAAATTTTATAATCGATAATTTAATTTTCGAATGACTTTATTATACATTTTTGGGAACTCATATTTATTTAATCTTTATTTTCTGCAATATTAAATCCTTATTGTGGTTGAATGTGTAATTTTATTTGTTAAGGACAAAGATGTGTGAATGTTGGTTGTATTATTTATTTTTATTAACTTGTTTCCATGCTTTGAAGGTTATTATGAAAACAAAACAACATAAAATGTAATATTCTTACTTTACATAATTTGCATGATAATCATGTGTATTCATAAAAATATAATTCTACTAAAAAAAAAGTAATAAATTTCAGCTATAAAAGTAAATTTATCAAACGTTCAATTTTGTGTAATTATTATTAATATCTAAAATTTGTACTGAAGAATCTTTGCATGCTTAAAATTTTCATTTTCTACTTTGAAATATGAATGCAATGCTGAATGATCATGTCTATCTTTTATATAACATAAAAAATGTTTTGAATAAATGCATTAATTAGTTGGGTTTTATATCGGTTGTATGGGCAATTTTTGTGCTTTTTTGTTCATTCTAAATAAGTACTTATCCTCAGGCATGGAAACAGGTAAGTAAAACGAATTACTCGAAACTCTTATTATGCTTGATAAAATAGTGCATATATAAGAGAAATATCTTGGAATCTTATCTATAAATTATAATATAAATCTTTAATGTTTATCAATAATTCACATTCGTTAAATAAAATTACATTCACGTTAATTTATTCATATAAACATGAGTCATTCACTATCTGTGAATAGAAATATATTGTTCATATTTTTAACCATCTCACCACTAAAAAAACAAAGTCTTAATTTTTATTGATAAAACTTGATGCACATAAACATGATACGTTCTATATTTTTAAAATGAGTTAAAGAAAAATAAATCATTTATCATATTGAGCTGTCTTAAATTTCTTAACTGTAAAGTAATAATTGTTTAGGATGTCGTATTAGTGAAAGAAGGATCACTTGGATTCAGTATAATAGGCGGAACTGATCATTCCTGTACTCCATTTGGTGCAAAGGAACCTGGAATTTTTATATCCCATGTGAGTATTCATACTATGCATAGGTATATTTTTTAATTTGATGAATATTATTTTAAAAAACAATATGCTTATACACTATTATTCGTATATTTAGTAAAAATGATCTTAGCAAGGCTATAATATATATATATATATATATACATATATTAGGTTGTACCTGGTGGTATAGCAGCAAAATCTGGTAAGCTTAGAATGGGTGATAGAATACTGAAGGTAAATGGAACTGATGTAACAAAAGCAACTCATCAAGAAGCTGTAATGGAACTTTTACGACCTGGAGATCAAATTGTACTTACTGTGCAGCATGATCCTTTACCAGAAAGTTATCAAGTAAGAAATAATTCATTTTTACATATATGTTGTGTACAAATATGGTTTGTAAGTTTTTATTTTATTATTATGTTTGATCTGCAATATGATTATGAAATTTGTCACAAACACACAAATAAACATATTTGCATATTATATATAGCATATAATAAATACAAATAATTAGAAATACATATTACTATTGTACATACAGAGTACATTAACTAAATTATTTGATAAAAATATTTAAAAGTATAAAGTACTAGGTATTGCTACAGCTAGGTGTATGTATATACATATATAAATATTATTAAATAGATCATATTCTTTAAGTACTTAATTTACTTCATAATTATGCATTTTAGTATTAATAAGTTATAGACTTATTCATATATGTTTTTTTAATAGTATTACAAGATGCTTTCGTTTATTTTGTTAATCTATTAATATTATTTAATCTTTTAAAAGCTTATCGCTATTTTTACACTTTATATAGAAATTAATCATGCTTTTAAGCAAATTTATATTAAATTTATATTAGATATATGTCTATTCCAAGTCTTACTTTTTTAATTTGATATTACTAACACACCATCTTGTGTATTCATCATTTACACTTGTATACATATTGTTATTTGCTTTTTAATGATTTTAAAAAGATATCTTTCAGCGGTAATTGCAAAATTGCACTTATATATCGTGTACACACATGACATACATATCTGTATGATACAGATAATATTGGTGATATTTTTTTTCTATTTTTAATTATGCTTGTTAATAAATGCCTGTAAATTGCAATGAATGGCACTTGACAGTTTACCTATGTTCCTTACTTAATGCAATTTTTTTTATAATTTTTCCTACAAGCTGGTCGAAATAGAGTACATCCCTGTGACAGTAAGTACTCAATGCATTTGACCTGTTATTTTGATTTTGAATATTTTGCTTGCTCTTACACGAAGGCTGAAAACAGGCTCAGCACTAAATCACAAATGATCGCTTATGTATAGTCAGAATTTTTATAGAAAATCATGGTATTCTTTTGAAATGCTTCCTATACTTTATGGCATATTGTAGTACTTTTATTTTAATTTTTTTTATAGATTAAAATGGTATGATCTACTAAATTTCCATTTTTCATGAAACTATAAACAACTAAAAACAGAAAGAAAACACTTCAAAAAATCATGGAACTACAAAATCACGTTTATGTACACTGATTATTTATAATGTGATATATGAAAAATATTGTAAGAAATTAAATATTCACAAAGGAATGAAGGATAAATAATAATATATTTTAATCTTCTAGGAATTGGTAATCATAAAAGAACCAGGAGAAAGGTTGGGAATGCATATTAAAGGAGGACTTAGAGGTCAGAAAGGCAATCCCCTTGATCATACAGATGAAGGCGTTTTTATATCTAAAATTAATTCAGGTGGAGCAGCTAAAAGAGATGGAAGATTAAAGGTGAGTAAATAAATTTTAACTTTAACGAAACTTGTACTACTCAATATTTTGTTGATATATAAAGTTTATAACTATTGGTAGGTTGGTATGAGATTGCTAGAGGTCAATGGAACGTCATTGTTGGGTGCCACTCATCAAGAAGCTGTAAACATTCTTCGGTGCTCAGGAAATACAATCACTTTGGTGGTTTGTAAAGGCTATGATAAAAACGACGTTGAGTCAGTATTACCTTTATCTGATGGCAGAGATTCTAAAGAATCAAGAGTTTCTCAGGAATTTAAAGATCCACCTGCAGATGACATTAAATCTTTATCGCAAAGTATATCGAGCTTAGATCGCGATGATGAAGAAGCTGCAACGCTTAGGCAAGAGCAAGAAATGAAAGCTGAACTTGTAGCATGGGAACAAGAAGAAAGGGAACGTGCTTTAATTGAACATAGGGAAAAATCTACTCCTGAGAAAGTAAGTTATACTCTAGTAGTATTTTTATCTGCTTAACTTCTAATTCATCCATTTTCTAGCAAATATGTTTGTAAATAATTTCTTATTGCTAAAGGTTTTAGATGTAGTGAGAGCAGCGGAATCATTAGTAAATAAATCAAATAGTCCAGTTGATATGGTTGCACCACCAAAGTCCCCAAGTGGTACAAAAGATCTCAAGACTACCACGATTGTGATGAGTAAACATACATTAGCTCCTCAGAATCCAACAGTAAGTATTCAATTTATATTGTCTCATTTCATCTATTTTAAACATATGGATCAAAATCTACAATGCATGCAAAACTTAGCAAGCATGATATATTTTCAGATGTAGTTGTTTATTTATAGTTACATACATATTTATTCTGTCATAGTATATAACAGCATGTCTGATTTTGGTGAACATCATAATCATAAATTTCTAACATACTAAGCTTTTATGAAAATAGCAAAATATAGAAATTAAACTATTTTAATTATATATATTCGCTCTTATTTTAATATACACAATTACATAATTTAAAAATATGCATTATATAAATTACAAACAAAACTTACCAGTTTAGTCTAAATATTTTTTTTAAAAATGCATCTATGTGTATCAGTATCTACTTAAAATTTCTATTCTTATTAATAATTTTAATACTGCATAAATATTATTATTACTAAATTCTAAGATAAGTGGAACAAAAGATCAAATGTATCAATTTTATTTTGTTTAGTATATGTATAACATCACTAGACTATATAATGATATGATATCATTTTCATGAAAAAGAAAGAGGATAGTAAAGGATTTGATATTATTAATAAGAATAAAGGACACATTGGGAAAATGAGAAAGATGTGTCCTAACAAACTAAAAATGTCAGGTCAAAACATGTCAAATAAAAACATGTCAAATACTAAAAAGTCCTAATTACAGCAAATGATTTTCATCTGAATGTTGTAATAATGTATATATTATATACAGCATTGTCTGTTTGTTACCTTATTTTTTGTTACCTTTACCTTGTCTCTTTGTTCTAATTTGAAAATATAAATGTATATTTGCATCTATACTCATGTACTACATACATTATAAAATTTTTATATTATTTAGTAATCACTGGTACTTTGAAAAAAGAAAATAAGAAGATTTAAATAATGATTATAAACGTTGTTCATCCATGATTATACATTTATCTCATATAGAACTTTCACCATATCCATTGAGCTGTCCTGAATTGAAAATATTAAAGATTTTTCATAGAATGTATTACTCTGTGTAATCTTTTACATACATGTATTATGACTATATAAATATATTAATGCAGATAAAATGAAATAAAAGAAATTATAACTTAGAGTGCATGGTGGAAACAAGTATGTAGGAAAATTAAAAGCACTGTCGATTAATAGTTCCATGCATCGCGCATGGTTAATCCATATTATATTATCTATATCACTCCAGTTAAAATAACATATATATTTCAGTATTTCTTTTAACATAATTATTTGCACACGCACATGTCATATAAACAAATCTTGATCTTTTCTTTGTAGTAATATATTATGACACATATTACTACCAAATAATAATTTCATTAGAATAATCATGGCACTAAATCAATGTACTAAAAAAGTGAACACTGTAAATTATACATGAATGTGAAGTTTCGAAATATTTTAAAGGAAATTGTCTTATTAAGAACGAAATTCTTAACAAAAACCTTATATTTGTAAATTTGTAAGTTCCTACTATTGTACATTCATTCTAATCTCATTACTTGATTTTACATGGCGCATGAGTTGTACGTTTGTCAGTGTTTTTAGCGTCGCATGCTCTCCTGAGCGCCAAAACAAGACATATTTAACGTGTTTACAGACAGTGGAAGGTGATAGTGCTACTTTGGCTGCCCTCTAACAGGAGTGAGTCGTTCGACCCTCTACTCATTTTCCCTGTGTCTACGTCCATACCTCTGATTCCACAGGATTGTGCCATAATATATATAATTCTAAGCAAATTCATGACATGAACTCATATTATCCATTGTTTATTGCGTTTCCGTGTATGTCATTGTTATACAGTTTAACTATTGTTATTGCATTTTTTAATAATACTGCCATTATAACATTAGGCTCATTATTGAGAATCTACTAATGGATGGATTCATCCCATAATCGGTTTTCTGCTTTGATTATGTCAAGGTCAAGATTTTGATAACACTATAAAAGTGTGATATCCTCCTAAACTAAAGATTCTCATGTATATATTGGTCATCCCTTTGTTCATAGGTATCGGTTATAATGAGAAAAATGTTTCTGTGATAGGTAGACAGAAGTTTAAACAGAGTGTTTCTCATGTACTTTACTCAGATATTTTCTAGTAATATTTATACACTGATTCTGAGGCTTATTTCCAATTAACTTTGAAATGTTAGGTATGTACATGTGGATAGTAGATAGAATTTCATGGACTGACTTAGGACTTGTGATGCTTCTGGGGTACAAAATTGAGTATTCAAAAAATTAAAAAATTGTGATACATGAATTGGCCATTGAATTACTGAGAGTCAGTGTTCCGTTAACAGAAATAATCCATATCTCACACTATAGAATTTTATGTACCGTGAACAGAAGTGATATTTTCTGAGAATCCCTTGTTGTTATTGACGACTATTATATCTCCATAATGTGAAAATTTGTCATACAGGATATATTTAACTTTTTCCTTAAAAACATCAGACTTGTTTATAAAATGATCAACTGCATATGTACAGTGCAAATAGTTGCACAGGTCTATATTTACAATAACACTTTGAGAAACTGCTGTATATTATAATTATATGAATCATGTTATATGGATACTATGCTTGATATAAAAGTGACATTTTTATATTGTTAGTAACATAGCTTAAAAAAGATAAGACATTGACATCCAAATTTGATTATCTAATATTTATCATATTACTATTACAAACATAAAATAAGGTAAATTAGTACAATTTCTGTCACAAACATTTATTAATTTTACTTATTGTCTTGTTGGATGGTATGTAAAAATCCTATTGAATAATAGTACGAAATTTTTATAAGTCTTGATAATTTACAAACTATTATCTCATGATCATGATTTGCTAAAAAATTTTATTTTTTATACTATAGGTATTAGCTACGTACTAGTCACTGGTAAAAATGAACAGTGTTTTCATATCACTGGCAGATGATGTATCCATAAATAGCAATTCACGATTATATCATAAAAATTATGTACAGCAAAAAAGAATATGAGAAGAAACGAAATTATTGTACTGTTTATAAGACATGTTGCATGTACTACTTGCATTCATTCTGAATTAAAAGTGCTAGTTCTCTATGATGTTCACTGCTACAGTAAACTCATATCATTAATGAGATATAAATCAGTGTACTGTAATTTATAAATTTTCTATAAATGTTATATGTTGAACATAATTCTAATGGACCAGATGTTTATATATTATTACAGAATATAAAAATAAGATATTTATCTATCAATAAAATGAAAGGATGTTAAAGTTCCAGTTGACTGGCATAGAAGCACAACTTGAACAATGTTTTTCATATGATATATCGATGCACAGGATTATTCTGAAAATAATTAAATTTATTGCATTTGAATAACTAATTACAGGTTAAAGTATTTCATGTAAATTCAAGTTAATTGACATGTTAACTAAAAAACAGTTCCTGATATTAAAATATCATTTTAAGTCATTTTTACACATTATGTTGTTCAGAGCATCCTATAATGCATTGATATAAATAAATTAAAATGGATAGGGTACAAACAATAAGAAACTTTAGTAAAACTGACTTTTTCATATTAATGGAAAGGTATATAAACAAAATTATGTGCAAAGCTGCATTAATTGTTGCAATAATAGTACAATGAAGTCACACTATTGAGTGTTTAAAAGAGCAAGAAAAAACAACCATAAAATGAGTAGGTTTGAAACTGATTCCTTTTTAATTCTGACATAGATTTTGTATGACATGTAGTGTCAAAAATAAATCTGTTTTTAAAGTATAATACTAAACTTCCTGACTGTATCAAATTATTTATTAAATACAATTGTATATCTCAATGTAAAATAAGATGCAATTGTATAATAAGATTTTTAAAATAACATTATTGATCTTGCTGTTATAACATACATATATTTTATTTAAATGCACAGACATGAATTTTTATTTGTAAAAACGCATATGTACAAAATTTAATTAATATCTAACAATCTTCTTATAAGAAACTTTCATGCAACGAAGATAGTATTTTTGGCATATTTTTTCACTCAATTTTCATAACTTGCACGCATTTTTATTATTGTAGAGGTATAAGCCTAATTACGTACCATATCATAAATTTTATGTCCTTCCTAATTTGACATTTTTATTAGATTTATTATTACATTTGTATTATATAATATCAATAATACTAATATAATTTTGGTCTTATTTATCCAGTTGAAAGAAAAAGCCGGAGCACCAATGGATTGTTCTGCAACAAAATCTTTGGTCTCTCCTCTTACCACAACTGCGAATTTCAATCGCTCTGCTTCTATCCAAACATTACCTTCCCCAAAACAAAAGAATTCTACAGAATCTAAACGTAGCATTACATTTGCCGATCTTCCACCAGTTTCTAACGAAAGCACAGTTGGTATTCCATTATCATCCACTCTAAAATCTAAATCAGTATCCAAAGAATTATTTCCATCTATGCATGAAACTTCTCCTATACAGCCTCAAATACCTTCCTATTCAACAAAATCTTACCAAAGTCCAGTACAGAATAATCAACCACGTTTTCAACTTCCTCCTACACCTATGACTGCTCCTGAATATGTGGGGAAATTAGGTTCTTCAACTTATTTTAACAAACAACAGATAGCACGTTCTGTTGATGGAAAGGTTCAGGTTGAGGTGGGTTTTGCAAGCATGTCTAAGTTATTATTAACATAACTAATATACTGTTAATATATGAGATATTATTATAAGAAACATGTTTAATTCACTAATAGTGAATTAATTTATTCAGTTCTCAGTACTCAGTTCTATTAATTATTCATAATAATTAATTCAGAAATAGTGACAATATTCAAAGAAATATTGTACACTATGAAATTACAATGCACATAATAATAGAGTTGTTTTTATCTATTATAGATTTTGAAAGGTTTTAACGTAAAATACAAATTTTATAAATGCTAAACAATTATCTTCACAAAACTTATATGCTCTTTACTTATTTACAAAACTTATATGCTAAATTATGCTGTTAAAAATTATAGTTTAAACAATAATTTGTAATTACTTCAATTTTATCATTTAATTGTAAAATAGTATAAAACTTTTTCTATTTTTTATTTACCAAAATGTTACAAACAGCTTTCGCCAACAACATCTCCATCGCCATCTCCAGTAAAAATGTCAGTCAGTGATAAGAAGAAATTGTTCGAAAGTGCCATGGAAGAACATCTCAAACCTTCTCCTAAACCAGGTAAAAGATATTTAGAAAATCATTTTAAAAAATGAACATTATTATTAAAATACTTCAGCAATATTACTATAAATACAATATAAAAAGGCAAAGTGTATTTAAAAATTTCGTTTATTTTTCAGAAAAAGTATTTAGTTTTTTAAGTCAAGATGAAGTTGAAAAGATGAAACAAGAAGAAGGTAACAAAAGTTTTGTAAAACAATTTTTTAATTAATAGTATTCTATTTTATCTCGTTTTTTAATTATAGAGAAAAAAATTGCAACATTAACAAGAGATGAATTAAAATCATGGGCCCAGTTAGATGAAAATGAAGGTTTTGAAGATTTGGAAGAAACAGTAGATCAGGATGACAGACGACCTAAGTAAGCCATATACTGTATCCATTCTTCGCATCTTCACGTTGTTTTCATCTACTCTTATTTATGTGTATGAAACATCCAAAATTTGATAGAAAAATTTAAATTATTTATCATTATCATTCTTCATTTGAAATGCATAAAGTATCAATCTCTTGTTCCAATTACACACTTTGCACTTTTTAGCACATAGTGAAAAAGCAGTGTTTACTGCTCATGTAGTATCTTAATGATAAATACATTTAGTATTCTTAAGAATTATATAAATTTCTGAATTATACAAAAGCACATGCACGCATATACGCACGTATAATGCACATTTTCCAGAAACATACATCTTACTTGTTTTATTACTTGTATATAAAAGTATAAAGTATTATTATTATAACATTATGTTCATTTGTCATGACGCACTGTAAATTGATAGAACCGTTTATTTTATGTAAGAATTCAATATTAGGTTAGCATTTAATATTATATTCTCAAATAACACAAGCTGTAATTCTTTTTACGCACATTAAAGCTCTTTTTACAATGATATAGTTAAAATAGTAATAATACAAAATGTGGAATTACACAAATGACTAATTTATCTTACGAAAATGTATAATCGTTTTATATTACATATAAGTACCACTTATTTGACATAAAGAATATAATTAATCTTAATTTTGTATATGTTTGTATACTTTAAGAGCTTAAATTGTTGCATGCTTTAAAAAATATAATTACAGTACAATCATATCCCTATTATGTAATGCTTCTTAAACAATAAGGCATATTGGCTTACAAGCTTAGATATTATTATAGTAAATATTATACTTTTGCAAATAAAATTTTGCTTGCACTTACCCAAGCAGTGACCAAAAGTCAAATTATAATGCATTCTTCACTAAATATAATAGAGGGAAATTGTGGTAAAATTTTTAAGTATACCTTGATCATAAGAAGCATGCTTGAGCAGTTTATTTTGTGCAATAAAAATACAGTTGAAAGATTCTGAATGACAGATAAACAACAATAATCATATAATTGTGATAAACTATACTGTGTTAACTTAACTATATTTTATAGACCTTCCGCTTCTTTAATATCGTTTAAATACAATAATTACTGTTCAGAATTTATCAGCTCTTAAATATTAAAGCATTAATTATGAATACACCTTAATTGCTGTAATATGACCAGCATACCAACTTTTTATATTTGACATATTTGTAAATATGTAGTGTATATTTTCTCTTGCCTTTGTACTGTTCACTGCTTTTGTAATTTTTTTTTTTTATAAATAAACACTAGAATATTCTGACATGATTGTAATTTGTCAGTATGCATGCTCGTTACCTTACAGTAGCAGACTGAGTTCGCGAAGTTCGGTCACTCTTCTGCAGAATGTTCCAAATACTGTGAGGACAGCAAAGGCAGAACGGCGCTTGAAGGAAAGAATGATACAAGAGGTATTAAATAATTTCAATTTAATATTTATATGTATACTTTTATTTTTATATTTTTATCAATCTTATAACAATATATATG
>JAIFRP010000019.1:119381-150886 GCA_032403825.1 Odynerus spinipes | reverse complement strand
GAGAATATATGTGCATATATTATTAACAATATAAATATTAATTTACAGTTCATTATATTGAATTGTGGAAACCTAGATCTTGAATGTAGATCTATATTGAAACTTATCGATGATTAAAAAAAGTATAAACATATACTTGAATGAAAGAAACAAAATAGAAGTTTTCAAAAATACATGCCAAATACATTGATATTATTTTGCAATTTTTTAAAAATATCATTCTCAACTTGTTATAAATTAATTAATACATTTATAAACATCATTCTTTACATTTATAAATGCAATACATTCCACTTTTAAATGTATTAAGATCAATGCAATGTAAGTACACACTGACTCTAATGTACTGTTATCAATTGTATTTCATATTCTAAATTTACAGGTCCAAACAGTTTAAATATAACTACACATTTTCTTATACTTATTTAATTATACAACAATATGAATTTTGTGTTAGTGATATTTATTTACAGTCATTAGATAGGCATAACAAACTTTTCAATGTTGCACATTTAATGTATTGCCTGAATAATGTTCAAGCTCATTATATATAATAAGTAAAGACGATTAAAATGGTTATAAATCACGTAGAATAATGTGATTAGTAAAGTATTTTATTTATTTAGATTTATAGAGATTATCTACTGATAAGTAGATTATTTTTTTAAGTAACTTCACAAAGCATATATTTAAAATAAATTAGATTGGAATTCAATATAAAAATGATAACAATAGACTATTCTTAGAAGAGAGTGTTTTTATTCCAAACTTTTATTCAGTTTCATATTAGGTATTATTGGTCAAACTAATAAACACACATTACTTATTTATAAATTGTGTAAATTATGCAAATATGATTATTATGTATAGTTCATGGTATAAGTACATAAAATATAATTTTTGTTTATAAGGGTACTACATTTGTCTTATAAGTAGAATGAAAAACAATATTCGACATACATAAAAAATTGAAAAATTAAACAGCAGATGTATCAATAAGCAAACATTTCTTTAATTTCTTTAAATCCAACAGGTTGATAAAATTAATTAGAAATAATTCATGGAATAAAAATACAGTAAATTTGCAACACTGCTAGTTTTTAAATTAGAAAATTAGAAAAAGAAAAAATAAGATAATTTCACAATAAGAATATTATTAAATATTGTTTATGATTATAATTTTTTAATTCAGTTACTTAGGTACATGATACTATATACATTATATTAATACAAGTACTAATATAAGCAAAAATGTGTGCAAATAATAAGCTGATACTATTAATAATGAGTGCAAGTGCGATTAAGAATAAGGGACCAATGAATTTATTTATCAATTGAAGTGAATGTAATCCAAGCATTGTTCCTTCATTATTACCTCTGAAAATAATGAATCATTGTTACTGTATTATCGTATAAGTGCCAATTCTTAAAAATTTGTGTGAAGAGTATTTTAGGAAGAGCCTACACAATTATATGCATTACCTATCAATAATACATATTGAGGAGATTAATAGTATTAACACATTTGTGGAATCTCAACAATAAAAATAACTGTCATTCCTTTAAGTACTTACACTATAAAATAAGCAGATTTTGTATGAATTTTCTATTTACATTTACAAGTGCTAATTTGGTTTCTTAAATATATATTATAAAATAAACGTGATCTGAAATTGACGATATACATTTTGATTTATATTTAATGATTTGGTTCACACATAATATATTTATAATGAAGTTTATCAATATGTTACATTCATTTAATTATAGTAAAGCAATATGGTAAGGTTTAATGACCCACTATACAGGGAAATACTTAAAAATGTTTAGTAATTTTTTTTAAAGATCATATCTATCCTATAATACAATTGGTTGTACCTTATTGATGCTATATTTTAATTTTTCTAAACGGGATATTTCAAAATATAAAATCTGTGAGAGTTTAATCTTTATATTGATGAATCAATATTATTCAGCACATTTATACAAATGAAATATGGTCATAACGAATTGTAATTAATTATTGTTTTAAGTGCTGCAAAATAGTAAAATAAATTAGTAAAAATCATTAATACATACACTACATTAAAGTTTATTTATTTACTAAGATTAATGTATTCTCTATCAAAAATATTTATACATTTTATAATGTTACATACACAAATTTGTAAACAAAGTATCATAGACGAACAAACAATAATTAAAGAACAGCTTGTATTTATCATATAAACAAATCTATAGATTTAATACATTTACCTCTTAAAGTATTATATCCTATAATGTTTTAAGGTAAGAACAATATATCTGCATATCTACTATAAATTTATTCCAAAGAAACCTTTGCATCATTGTTTTTCTTAAATTAATTTGTTCGTTTTTATTCGGATTGTTTATTTTATATGTTCTAATTTATCTAATTTTATCAAGGCTTACAAGAAAAGTTGGTCAACTCGAAAATTTAAAAAAAATTTGTAACTGAACTAATGTAGCTCATGTGATGCTAATAACGGAACAATTTTTTCCCGATAAAAAACATTTCCCTAAAGAAATCTTAACTTTCCATATAATAAGTTACAAACAAAAGTTAAATTAAAAGTTGTAGTATTTTTATGGTCTATATTGTGGATGTGACATTTAAAAAAAAAATTTGTTTCAAAATTTAAACCCGCCTTCCATAAATTGCTGAAATTTTATTTTTTGTTTTTATATATACAGGGTGTCTGGTTCCAAGTTCCCCACCGGGGAGATGCTTGTTTAATGGACAAATCTAAGCATAAATATCGAAAATTATTTAAATAAATTCCGCATAGTTAACGGGATATTAACAATCAAAGATTGGCCAATTAGAGAGATCGGTGAATTAGGACATCCCACTTTTTCTTAATGTTAGGCGAGAGATGAAGCGGTGGGAGGAGCAATCCACAATAAACATTCCACTACTGGTAATTGTTTAATTTAATTTTCCCGCCCGTTTACATTACCGATATAACTGTACGTTCAATTTTGTGAGTAACTGTATGCTTTTGTTTCATATTTTATATATGAGATATTTTTGTTAATCGAGTATCTGGCAACGGTGCATGCTGGTGCATGCCTCAAACAGCTGTCACGAAATATAATGCTATTACTGAATATATAATAATAAATATTATTGTAAAATTTAGAGAAGAAGAAACGATTTCTAATTACTTCGTAGCATTCCGTACCTCAGTGTAAACTAGTCAGTAACGCGCTCAGTAACTTAAATTATATTATATATAATAAAATATATATAATATAATTATTATATATAATAAAATATATATAATATAATATAATTATTATATATAATAATTATATATAAATACTTAAATTATATAATAAATACTTAAATTACAGTGGGGAGCAAAACTGAACCAATAAAATCATATTTTTAGAAAATTATTATTTATTCACTTATTAGGGCAGAATAACAAAAAACTTAAGATGAGTGTGATTTTGCATGTATTTGAGTTTAAATAACATATAATGTTTTAATTTTATTACCTTTATTTTTCTAGTAATGATATTTTATAACTGACTCAGTTATGCACCAGTGTAAAATATGAACATAAAAATGTATACAAATGAATTTAATATTTTGTCCCAAGTCCTTTAGACGCTCTGACAGCTGCTAATTGCCTTGGCATACTAACTATTAAATTTTTACAATATTCTTGTGATATTGATACCCATTGTTCTTCTACCCGTTCCCATAATTGTGCCAAAGAAGATGGTTGAGACTCATAGGCCTGATGTAATTGTCTTTTTAAAAAAAGCCCATAAATTTTCTATAGGGTTTAAATCAGGGCTTTATGCTGGCCAGTCTAATAATTTAAATGCTTGGGATTTTAAAAATTCTTGCACTGTTTTTGCAGTATGTTTAGGATCCCGGTCTTGTTGAAAAGTAATATCACTTATTTTGATCGGCATATTTTCCATTGTTTCTTACAAATGGTTTCGTAATATTTGTCCGTATGACCATTGGTTCATTGTCCCTTCAACACGACATAATGAGCCTAGACCATACCACGTAAAGCATCCCCACATCATGAGGGAACCACCACCAAATTTTACAGTCTCTTAAACGTGTCGTTTTTGTAACTTTTCTCCTCGTCGAATCCAATGCCAACTACATCCATCAGAATCGAATCTATTAATTTTTGTTTTGTCCGACCAAATTACTTTCTTCCAATCATCAACTGTCCAATTTTTATATTTCTTGGCGAATGCTAAATGAGCTTTCATATTTTTCTTAGGTAAGGTTTCTTCTTTTTCCCCATCGCTGTAAAATTCATATCACGAAGACTTCTTCTTACTGTCCACCTACTACACTTTATATTCATATCTTCTTCTAATAGTTTTGCTGCCTTTGAGGCCAATTTTGCTTCCTCTTTTTAAATGTACCTCACTAATCATCTTTTTAAATGATCATTTAAAATTCGAGGTCTGTCTCCAAAATTCACTGGGAGATTCAAATACTTTTTGCGCAACCTTTCCACACTTGATTGTGATATCCCGCATTGTTGAGCCACTTTACGCATCGATAATCTATTTTTTAATAAAGCTAATACTTTACTTTTAATATTATTTGAAAGGCATCTCATTGCTACGCTGTGAAGTGTTACGTTCAGTGGTTAACAAAAAACTGTTACAGATTTCTTCGAAAAAACTCTATTACTGATAAATGTAAAAATTCTTCACCTTACTACTGTTGATGTACTCCAGTAAAAGTCACTCGACAAAGAGAAAAATATCTATCACAGAGATTTTTATATTGACTTTTAGTAGTGGTGCAGAACTGAGTCAAGAGTAAAATATTATAACTAATAAATTCTATGTACTGATGGTTAAACATTAATTGTTGTTTAAGCTGAAATAGCTACAAAATAACCTAGAGCATGAATTTTCTTGTTACTTTATATTAATCAAAATTACATAATAATTTTCTAAAAAAACAGTATTATTGGTTCAGTTTTACTCCTCATTGTATATAAATTATATAAATTAACTATATTAAATTATATAAATTAATTTCTTATATTTTTCTTATTGTGAAATATGCTGGAATAAAATATCTTATGTTTATTTGAAAACTTCACATCTAATTATCTTGAAAACAATGCATTTTTGGAAAAAAATGTTTCATACAAAAATCTCATGGTTTCAAAGGAAAACTACAACTATGGTATTTATTTTGTATTTTTTAAGCATCTTCCAGGTTGTTTTTAAGGTCAACTTTGCGTTTTTAAATGGAAACCATATATTTTCTTTAATTTTTGTTGTTGATTATATTAGATGATATGATAAAATCCATAACTATTTTACAGTAAAAAATCTTGAAATCACTTGACATCAATGTCACGATAATAATAATGTCATGAAATAAAGGGGCATTGGTGCCCCTCTATTCTGTGAGCTCTCTGGTGTGATAATGGTTAGTATCATTTTATAACGTTGACGACACTGCTCTCATTCCTCTCGTTTTTCATAAGGATACCGTCTAGAAAATTTTTTACTGTAAATATGGTAGGACTGTTTAAAAGGACAGATCCAGTTCAAATTTATTCGAAATAAACTAATTCTTAGTATGTGTATACATATGTACAATCGATGTGATTACTTTACACACGAAAGGCAAAGTTAAACTTTAAATGATATATTAAAATTTTTGGTAATTTATAATGATAGCTAACATTATTATATGTAAACAAAATGTAGAATAATTCAATATCGTTTTAAACGATAAAGCAGCTTTGATGATCTATTAAAATTTATAGAACATATATGTACAGACTATTATATGTCAAAAATGGAATTTAATAAAAACCAATATGTATTACCACCAAAAACACATTCGTGTTCTTTCTTAGCGTCAAATTCTACAACTAGCAAAGGTACGTATTAATTCTTATTATTTATTTATATCCTATTTAAAAATTATTGCTTTATTAACTTACTGTTTGCCATATGACACATTGAATCTATGCTTGATGTTAATTATCAATGTATCAGAAAATATATCCCAAGAAAAACAGTTGGATGAACCAACCTATACATTCCCTAAAGATACACACGATATCATGGATAATAAATACCCAAAATTAACGATTGGAATGTTTTTTGAATTCATGAGAACTGCATACCAAGTGAATGATAGCTTTGAAGGCTTAGCTGCTATGCTTACAACTAAAAGTGAAATAGACTGGAATAAATTGGCAAAAATTGATTTAAATTTGGACATGTCAGTTAATGATAAAAAATCAGAAAATGACAATCAATTATCCAAGGACATAACGAGCGATAGCAAAAGTCTCAGTGGTGAAAAATTAAATTTAACAAAAGCTCTTACATCACAAGAAAACATATGTGGAAATGAGGTAGGATTGTATGTACCAGAAATGCTGCAAGATGTAGCAGATAGTAATTGTCAGATGAATCTGTCTTTAATGACTAAACAGTATACAAAGAAAATAATTCCTTTACAAAATGTTCAATTAAATTGCATGGAAAAAGAGGATGATTCACAAAATTTAAAAACAAAAGAAAATAATGTTGAAGATGTGGATCGATCATTAGGAAATGTATTACACATAGAACAAGCAAAAACTAAGCAGCGTAAGCAGCATATGGAAGAAAGAGAACGGATTTTAACAAACATTATGAAGAAGAATTTGAGTGATATATTACATGAAGGATTATTGGACTCTATACTGCCATACATGCTCCCAAAACCTACAATGTCTCAGCCTATCATTAAAAAGTCTGTTGCTAATGTAGATATGAAAAAAACTACTTCTTTACCATACAATGTTGATAATGGAGTAACGACTAGTTTATCGGTCTCTAAAGATAGGGATAAAAGTAAACAAGTAAAGAAAAGTACAGAGTGAGTGTTTCATTTTATTGTAACTTTTTAAAGTTAACAATTATTAGATACATTTGAAATCATTGGTACGCTATTTAATTATAAGCACTTGACCCAAAATACACTATCGTCAAAGAATTATTTGTTATAATATTGGATAGTTTTTATCTAATTTAAGTATATATTGTTGATATATTTGTTAGAAGGATCTCTAATGTTATGTAACTATAATATATATTCGTGTAATGCTTTGTTATAGTTATTTAATTCTTATTATGTATGCATTATGTAGGACAGAAGGAAATGCTATAATAGTAAAGTGCTCAAATCTATTAATATTTTACATCAACATCTCATGGCCTCAAATAATTACCATAACAAGATGTAGTCTCATCATAGCAATATAGAAGGAAAGCTATCATGTATTTTTCATGTTTTTTGTTTGTAATCAGTATGAACGAAGTAGAAATTCATGTATGTGACGAAGGGAAAAATATGAAGAAGGACTTCCGATGCCCACAGAGATTGCTCATACAAAAAATGCGTTATTTTGCTGATATCACAGCTGGTCAAAAATTGGAAGAAATAGATATATCCGTCCATTGCGATATTGTTATCTTTGACTGGTTGATGAGATGGGTTAAGAAAGATATCATAAAGAAGACTGAATGGCCTACTTTAGAAACAAGTAATGTTATTCCTATACTGGTATCTGCATCTTTTTTACAAATGGAACCATTATTGGAACATTGCTTGCAATATTGTCATAACAATATGTCAGACATTTTAAAAACATCAACAACTTTAACATGCTTAAATGATAATCTTCTCACGAGGTAATATAATATTTGATATTTCTTGCAACTTTTTAATACCTATGGGGATTTTTATTTTTTTATTTTATATATTTACTTGTAGATTGGCGGAACTATTTACAAATGAGGATGTGGAAAGTCTTCAAGACAAGAAAGATAAAATTCAAAGTCGCTTGTTTTGCAAGCTTATCATAGCATTAACAGAGATTAATCCCGATAATAAAAGGGGACATTATGGTTCTTTAGCTACCTTATTCAAATGTGGAAAGTGTAATAAAAATGTTGTGCAATCGATTTCTGATTTCATACCTTGTATTCCAACCGCTATGCAAATAGATAATAAAGGAATTATTCACAATAAGCATATAAGGTATTGTTTTATGTATTAACCGATAAAACTGATAAGTAATTATAAAACTACAACTAAACTGTTATTTATTATTTTATAAGATGATTATTCTTATAGAGATTCAACATGGTCATTAAATGAATATATTACAACTCTCCGATCAGAATTACGTTCTTGGCGCGACGTGTACTGGAGATTATGGGGTGATTGTCACTTTCTCTTTTGCCAGTGTTGTAATACATATTTTTCAATACATCAAATGGACTGGTGTTGCTATCATCCAGAGTATCCACAATTTTTTGTAAATGAACAGCAACGACCTATGCCATTTCCATTGGGCAGATATCCATGCTGTAGTCAACGCGCTTACAGATTTGAAGTACTACCAAATCAACGAGGATGTAAATACAAGGTCTATGTCCCATTCTGATTTTTTCCAATATTTATCTATGAGTATTGTAAAAGATAAGAAATTATATGCTCTTTTGTCAGCATATTATTTACTTTGTACTTTCTTTCATCAGGAGCACTTACCAAATATCAAAACAGAAAAAGACATGAACATATTGAATACCTTTGTAACATATAAAGAAATTATATCTATCGAACCTCCACAGTTATTTTTTCCAGAAAAAATTACAAGATTGGTAGCACGTGACTCGAGTATTCAGTCAGGCAAGTTAATATGTAAAGAAACAATGTGGTGGAATGGTTTAGAACTTGTACCACCAAGACTGCAACTTGGTCTTTTAGGTAAAGTAATATATGATATTGTAGAGTGTTTACAGAAGACAGACGTTTTAATGTCATTAAAATAGTCTATCTAATAAAGATTAGAAAAGTATTAATGCTCTCATATGCATATAGGAAAAATTTGGAATGGCTCAACATCCCATAAGCTTACTCATACAGACTTGGAAAAATCTTTAAACAAGGATCTTCGTCAAACAATGGATAGATCGTCCGCTAGTTCCTCGGCTACATATAGCGATGAAGATGAAATAGAAACGAATCAAGGTGACAACAACATAGATGACGAATCGTACGATAGTGAAGAATCATCGGCATGGTCCAGTTTAAGGTCAATCGATAAAACAAAAAGAAAATTGAAAATTCCTACTATAAAAAGGTATAAATAAATACGACACATTAGTAAATATATCTATCGGAGAAGTGTATGTGCCATTTGAGTTTAAAAATAAGTATTTTCATAAATTGGTTCATAGTGGAAACGGTAGATGTTGGAGTACAAATTTACTAATAAGATATAATCAAGACAATCAAAGAGATTTTGAAGAAAGAATTAGTGCTCAAATGATTTCATTGTTAACTAAAAGAACGTCTATAGATCACACGTTATCAACAAAATCATGTAATAGACAACGTGCTCAAATTTATAAAAATATTCTACCAATAGGTATGTTAGTTCAAGTTACTAATTTTATTATTTTTGCTCGCATCCACAAATAATCTAATCCTCTTTGTAAGACATTGTTTGCTTTATAAATTAAAAAGGAATGCATCGTAGATACAATTTTTTAATTTATCTAATACTCTTCCTTCAAAATAGGTGGAACTTACATGAAATTAGAAGCAGAATTTCGTGATCAATGGGCCCAATCTTATAAATATAAGAATTCGTTGACAGGGAAGAATTCAATACGTTCAAAAAAGCAGTGAGCTTTATTAAATATGCGTTTAAAATTTTTTATATAAATTGTGCTATGCCCTTGTATCATTATCTCAGTCTAGTGCACATGTATTTTTGTAAGTTATAATGCAGAAAGTTATCTCGTAATAGTTATAGATAAAAATTACGAATTGATTACGGTAATTAATATTTTATTATAAAATTAAACAAAACTTCAGTAGAAACTATTATAAAATACGTAAAATAAATAATTATCAATAAATATAATACTTAAAAAGGAAAAAGGAAATTCTATTGATATCCATAAATTAAATGAAACTTTGATCTTTAAAAGTAAATCTTTCCTGTATCATTAGGTTTGTGTCATACCATATCTCTTCTATCCAATAGCTCATTGAGCTCTGCCTCTGTAAACACTTAAAAACAATTTTTTTTCTTTTTTTTTCTTTGTAACTTTTTTGCACGTAGTTAATAGCTATAAAAATTACCTTCGTTTGTGCATGTAGCAATCTTAGATTCTTTGGATTCTAAGAGCTGCTTTAATTCCACAAGCGTGTCCTTGCCGAGTTTACTTAACTTACGGAATTCTTTAGATATAACCATCTTTTCCAACATTCGTTTAGCGTCGGCACGTTGAAGGATAGCTTCATCGACCGTTCCTTTGGTACATAATTTATAAATCACAACCGGACGGGTTTGACCAATTCTATGACAACGTGCCATTGCTTGTAGGTCGACTTGTGGATTCTAAAAATATTCACCCGTGATTAATAACTTATGCGCAAAATATTAATATCTAATATACAATTCTGTTTAAAACTTTGCAACATACCCAGTCACTATCATACATAATCACAGTATCAGCAGCAGCAAGATTAAGTCCCACTCCACCAGCTTTCGTAGATATAAGAAATAAAAATACTTCTGGATCTGTATTAAACCTTTGCATGTTTCTACTTCTTTCCTCTATATTAGTTTGACCATCTAATCTTACATAATTATAATCTCGTAATGTGAGATAATCTTCTATTATGTCAAGTATCTTTGTCCACGTTGAGAATAATAAAACTTTATGTCCTCTGTTCTTTAACTCTTTCAACATTGCATCCATCACCATAAGCTTACCGGAAGATTTAATGATGTCATCATTATCCCTTGATAGAAAATCCAAAGGATTATAAATTAAGTATGGATGATTTACAATCTTCTTATATATTAGCCCTAGGATTAAAATAAGAAGAATATGTAATGATAATAATATTTAAAATCAGAATAAACATATTTTATTTACTTATACGAATTATAGCTGGAAGGAACAGATACGCAGCATAGTCGTTTGTAAATTTTTAAGAAATAATTGCATGCTGATCACTCACATGTTCTCCCGTATGAATTTTTCATTAGCCTTATTAAATAGTCACGATTTTGGTCATTCACATTGATATGTTGCTCCCATATACGTAGATCTCTTTGACCCTTTGTTTCTGTACTTTTCCATGAAACTGAATCTAAATTGTCATTATTATTGTCTGATATAGGAAGTGTTAATTGATCGTTTAAGCTGTCATTGATATTTGTTGAATTTTTTAAAACACATCTTCTTTTGGGTCTACCACCGTATGTAGTTTCCACAATAGGTTCCTCTACAATTGTACTATGAATATCATAGTTTAAAACTGCTTTATATAAGTCATGTTGTAAATGTGTAAGCGGAGCATAAACAATTATTTCTTTTTTAGGAGGAAGATTTATATGCACATCCAACTTCTCTCGTCTTAAAATAAAAGGTTTTAAAATTTCTCTTAACGATGATATTATATGCTTTTCTTCTTCTTGTTTTAAAATCTTCTCAGTACCTTCCATATGCTGCAATTCTTTTAAGTCAAACCAGGACTCAAATACAGCTAAATCATCAAATATTTCTGGTAATAAAAAATTAAGAAGTGACCATAATTCAGCTAAATTGTTTTGAAGTGGTGTACCAGTTAATAAAAGGCGATTCATAGATTGTAACGATCTCAAAATTCTGTAAAATAGTATAAATTATAAATTATAATAATACCAACAAGAGTATGGCTATGAATAGAACAATTTTTCAGCTCTACACAGTATTTTACTTTACATACTATTTTGACTATATAAATTATAATTATCAACTTACTTAACTAATTCACACTGATGATTTTTAATTCTATGACCTTCGTCTATGATTATATACCTCCATTTTTGATTCTTGAGAAAGTTAATTTCCAATAATGGTATTTCAAATGTGGTTAACACAATAGGTTGTGTACTGTATCCCCCCACAATGTGATGAAATTGTTTAATTTTTTTAGAGAGATTGAACCTTTCTCCTTTAGGACCATGAAAAAGTATTACTGGCAAAGTAGGAGCAAATCTTTCAAATTCTGACATCCAATTTGGAATTGTAGAAAGTGGCACAATTAGCAAATAAGGACCATCTTGTCGCTTCTCAATAAGATGACACAATAGTGCTATTATCTGAACCGTTTTTCCAAGTCCCATTTCATCAGCCAAAATACCATTTAATCCATTCTCATAAAGTACTTTCAACCATTGTAAACCTTCTCTTTGATATTCATATAATGTACCATTAAAATATTTTGGGACATCTGAATCTTTACACTCATTTACTGCCGTTTCTTCATCAAAAGTTAGTAATTCCTTTGTAATGTCTTCGTCACTTAAATTCAATTTATTAGATTTACCTGAATTTATTCTTTTCTCTGTCTAAAAAAAAAATCTAATTACTAAAAATGATTTATCTTTTTAACAGTGATAAAGTAACTAATAAAGTATAAATACAAGTTATATATTTGGTATAGTTTTCTATAATGACAAATAGGTGATTCACCTTTGGCGAAATATATTGCCTTATATCGTATTCTTGAACATTCTTCTTTTTTCCTTTCTTTACCGGTGGCACATTCTCATCTACAACAAATGCTACTTTTTTCCCATTGCCTTTAGCTTTTGTTTTTTGTGGCAAAGGTTGAGAAATTTTCTTCATAAGAAAATCTGCATAAAATTGACTTCTATTTAAAAGATGCATCAAGCGTTTGTATCTCTGTTCGTGCAATTGTCTATCATATTCTTCTTGCTCGATACGCTTCTGTTCGAGTTCTTCCTCAGTTGGGCGTCTTCTTTTTCTTTCTTTTTTATCATCATTCTCGAAAACTGAATTATTAATCTCGACATGATCAGCAATTGCATTCGTAGGTTTATCATTAGACGTAAAATCACCTTAAGTAGTAATTATTAATATTTTAATTAGTTATTATTAATAATTTTATTTTCAGTATCTTCTATACCTTTAAAACTTTTATATTAACAGTACCTACCAGTTATACTTGGAAACTCATGGCCCACAACATTATTTACATCAAGATCCTTACTATTGCCGATATTTTTTGTTATTAAAACTTTATCACCTTCAAGCTCCATGCTTCAAAAGAACGAGCAACAATAACGGATAACGTACGAAGAAGCAAGACTATATTCCCGCCAGAATCAAGACAAAGGGGAATTTCCAATATGAAAATACTATTTTTTTACCAGACGCGCCATCTATCACTCGGTAACATGCGTAAAAATCCCTAGTAGCTACCATTTCATTTGCGCAATGGTGTTTCTGTAAGATGGTAACATGTACTAGAGAGAGACGAAAAATATTCGACTCAAGCGGATAGTTAATCAGGTTCATGTTAACTCGAGAATTCTAATAATACCTCGATAATTGAGTTATTATATTCGATGAATAATAAATGCACATTAAATTTTACTTTTTAGCGTAAGTGCATCGCTACGTGTTATACATCTCGTCAAAGCGTTTTCACGAAACATTTAATCGTCCTTATACGATGTTCATCTTTATAAACGTGGCATGAATCAAGATAGTTTATAAACTACATAATACATTTTTTTGACGCAAGAGTAGAAATCGAAGATTACTAATTAGCAACGAAGTTATTACCCATTAATTACTGTTACAAACGACGAAGGAAAGTACCTATACAGTTTATTTACATTTCAGAAAATGTGGCCGTTGTTGACAAGAATAGCAAGCAGATATGCACCGTACATACCACTCCCATTTGTGTGTGTTATTGGTTTTATTGGATATCATTTAGAGGGATGGATATCCGATCGTTATACACCCGCAACCGCACCTATTAATCAACAACGTCAAGAAAGATTATTAGAAAATATGGATTCTGCATCTATGAAGAAAAAGCATAATCCTTTAGAAGTCAATCTTTCGCCATCGCTTTCGAGTTAACGCATAGACAAATTATTAATATTGTTATTATTGTTTTATGAGTACACTACCTAAATATATAATGTAATATAAACATGCAGGTAGATGTTAAGCACAAGTAGTACGTACGTGCGTTCGTTTACGCGTCGACTCCAACGATCGACGACAGATCTAATGAATTTGTACCTATATATCTATAGAGATTCTTATTAGATAAAACGAAATTATATATTATCTAGTTGTGATTTAAATATGAACACCTTAGATATATTATGATACAGTAAATAAAAAGTCGGTCGATTGTACATCATATATTGACTTTACTGCGTCATAATTGTTATACATATTCTATGAGTGCCCTCCGACTGAAAGGTTTTGATTTTGTTAATGTAAAACTAGTTTGGTCCGTTTATTTATACGCATACGCGCGTTAAGAAATATATGTATATGTTTTAAGTTTTCTAATTTATAATCTGTGATACATTAAACTTAATTTATTGATATTAATGTAATACTTTACGAAAGAGTTAAGTACTTTACTTTCTAATACATGGCATGTATGGAAAATGAAAGAGACATGGACATAGTAATAATACATAGGTTTTAAACATTTGTTATTACTATTACAAGTTTCAACAGTCATAATAGTCTTCATTCTTTTAAATTTTATGACTAGACAATGTAAATCTTTTAGATTTATCTTATCTGCTATTTATTTCTTATTAACCTGACATAAAGAAAGTTATTAAATTTATCGTTGCATTACTTTATGTAAAGCAATAGAAAAAACCTAAGAAGCACATAATCAAGCAGCTTAATCGTAAAATATATCTTAAATTAGATTGAAAATATAATATAAATATTCATTATATGCAATGTTTTACAAAATAAATCGTTAATTTCTATTATATAATACTAATTAAACAGTTTAAGTATTGTAGATACGATATGTCATGAAGATTTAATATAGTATAGTAGAATGAAATGTATATTAACATTTGGTATTCACAGGTTCTCATATAATTTGGCAGAGTCAGACACATCTAACTTCAACTCATAAGAATATTGCTTATTCTATCATGCTTAACGCAATTGCATCAACTTTGCTGTAACATTTGATATCTTTTTTTTTCACTTGCATGCTTATGAAGTGTATGGAATAGGATGAGCAAAGCAAACAAGGAAGAAAAAAGATTAATTGTTTAGATGCCTCTATTGCTGATGATATTGTTCGATTTATAATTAAGTTTTATACTTGCCCTACCATTCAAAGCAAATATTTTTCATTTGTACCAACGTGATTGTTCCAAATCAATTAGTAAGTAATTGTGATAGTTTTTGATAACGGAATTTCTTTTTTTAGATCATGCTTTTTGTAATTGCATCTTAACTTAGTTTTTTATATTGATAACTTCATGGACTGGTACAAACTGGTATGTTGTAAGAGAATGAATCTATGTCTAAAATTGAAGCCTTCTATGCGATAGCGTCTCGTCGCGATACTTTGAAAAATGAATGTGCAATTATTTGATCAATATCGATATTATTTTAGAGAAATTCGTTAAATTAATAATACTTATTGTTAGTTTAAATCTTTCAAATAAATATTATGTTATTATATTACAATCCAATACTGTACTTAGTTAAGTACT
This sequence comes from Odynerus spinipes, assembly GCA_032403825.1. Lineage (NCBI taxonomy): Eukaryota > Metazoa > Arthropoda > Insecta > Hymenoptera > Vespidae > Odynerus > Odynerus spinipes. The sequence goes on along the minus strand of JAIFRP010000019.1, from coordinate 135,254 downwards.
AAACACTAAAAGTTAAAGAAAGAATTTTCATTGATTGATCATCTTGTAAGTTCATCATGATGTATACTTTTTTGAGACAATGATATCGCTACTTTTGCGAGTTTACAGGTACTGACTATGTGCACATATGATACGTAACTGTCGAGGGAACGATACTCGTACAACTTAAGTGTCAATTGTATACCACATCATACATTTATCGGTGGTTTGTACTCTTTGTTAACGACATAAAATTTATGCTTTTTTCCAAATATACCCCATATTACAGCAACATTCTCGATTATTAAATTAAAAGGAATAGTAGATAATGCTCCGCATATACATAGTAAAAAGCGAGAGATCCCAAAACGATATAAAGAAAATGACTTGACTACCCCAAACACATACATATAAATATTTACTGCGCCTATAAAAGCGCACAGAAAATCTACGAGCGGTGAACAAGTGATCGGACATAGTCCTGCTAAAATAATATTAGATGTGGATAAAGGCATCGTTACCCACGAGTAACAAGATATACCTAATAGCAACTTTTTCTTCAACGGAATCGCTTTGGAATGCACGACTAATAATATACCTTGTAGCCATCTTTTTCTTTGTTGTACAAAATCCCATAACGTAAACGGTGACTTTTCCCACATTTCTCCATCCACGAAATTGAACGTATATCCTTGCGAAAACGCTTTCATGGCGAAAAAACAATCTTCTGCTACGGATCCATCCAAACCATTGTTAAAAGAAACTTCTCGCTCCGCGGCCATCTACGACATAAAAGTTGTTTTCGTATGTGTTCGAGCTAGCGATAGGAAATTCTACTTATCAATTACCTGAGTAACAACGTAAGAACCCTTCATACTAAATAATGGTTTATGAAACATCGTAAATTGTAATCTTAATTTTCCCATATCATCCGCTACTCTAAAACTGTCTGCTAATGTTGTAATCCAATTCACGACATCTTCGTTCGCGTACGTAATTAAACCTTGTCCAAACTGATGCTTTCCATCCAACACAAAATTTAATATTCCACGAACAGAGTTCTCCGTCATTAGAGTTTCTTCATCTAAATGTACAATCCAGTCATGATCAGCCAATTCGTTCACCGAATTTTCAAGGCAGTATTGTAAAGCGCGTGCTTTAAACAAAGCACCGCTACTTGTGCGATAATTTGCAGGTACGACGATCTCTCTAATTCTACGATGAGCTACCAAACCTATCGGTTTGTCGCTTACTACTTCTATTTGGAAGTTTTCGAGGCCTGCTTCTATACATTTATTTAAATTTCTATTTACATTAGTTTTTACTAATTGTGGATAATCTCCACGTGTTACTATTCTGATACAAATAAACGGTGCCAATAATGGTGAACCTTTAAGTACAACTTTATCTGGGAATGCGTTATAAATCGTTAATCCAACAAAATTGAACAAAACTTGAGGAAAAGAAAGGAAAGTTACGCTTCGTAACAAATACAATGTTAGAACGCCAAAAACTCCATATCGGACCCAAGGATCTAATTGTTCCGTTTTATCTGTATTCCATTGTAATCCTCCAGAGACAAATTCAAATATAAGAATAACGATAAGCAGCAAGCAACAGTGTAAAATGTGTTTTGTGATACTGCTTAACATTGTGCCTGTAATAAGAGATAAGAATATTATATTATTTCTATATAGCATACATAGTTTTAACTAAATTATAAATGTATTTTTTGGATAACACATTTGTATATTAATGCAAAGCATGTATATCATACAGTTTGACTAATTTAATATACTCAAACAGAATAGAAATAATAATATATATACAACGGAACTTCATTTATATGAATGAAATTTTAGTAATACCTTGTTATCAAAACTTTAGCTGAGCTCTTATTATCTGTACAACCAACTTGTCCTCCAACATGTTCTTATAAACAGAGTTCCACTGTATATTTAAGGTCAAATTTTTCGTGGAATCCTCTTATATGAACATAAACTCCTATTAACTGAATGAAAAATCAGCTGATGAAGAAAATTAGGTGGACTCCTATTGTATGAATGATCTGGTTGTACAAACCAACTTGTCCACTGACACGTTCATATAAACGGAGTTCCACTATATGTATGAGTAGTTTTATCTTATCTTTAAATAAGAATAATCGATCGAATTCATAGTTAAGAGAATTCCATGAACTCTTATCAAATCTATACTTTGTCCTCCGCTGTAACAAATGTCATAATACAAATGATTATCCTTTAGTTTTGAAGTATATACATCATGTTCGAACATTTAATTAAATAAATTTATCGACAACAATGTAATTGGTGTTCCCTGTCGTATTAAAATAATAAAATTATAATATTAATGATAAAACATTCCGTATATCTTGTCGGCTCGTCAAAAAAATACCGTCATTTTGACTTATATTATAGATATGTATATATGTATGTATAAGTGTATACCTGCTTTATATAGAACTTTTTATTCGAGATATATGCTTTAAAAAACTTTTATAGCCCATTGCCTGTAACGAGGCAACAGGTAAATAACGTGTAATAAAAATTTTAGAAAATAACGATGAACACAGACATCTTTACACCGTTCCACTTATTTTTCAGTGTTACCACAAGATCGCATCAAGTGCGTTTGAGATGGGTTCATTTCTATATAGCGATAGCCAACTCTACGTGGCCTTATGATTGGTTCATCAGATGTTACACCATAAAAATATACTTCCATTTTTCTTTATATAAAGTACGTATTATCACATCATAGCAAACATTGATTCCGGAACGTCAGTTGATGGTTCTTTCTAAATATTTCCATTATTGTTAACAAAAGAAAGAAATTATCACTCTCTCTCTCTCTACAGAAAAAACATTAACGAATGTGTTGAAAATAAAAGTAATCATTCTTTTTGTTTCGTGCATAAACGTTTTATCCAAAGTTACAGAATATTATAAAATGTATAAATCAACTCAAGAGCCTGATATACCTGCGGCGTTAGGTTTATTGACACACTTAAGCAATGACGAATTAAAGGATATATTAAATGATGATAGTAAATTTGAAGACATTGTCAAGGACATAAAGCAGGTACTTTGATTTAACCTATAGCTTTTGATGAAATATGATGAAATGATAATATTAGTCGTAACATCACTAGCTTCATATTTTTTTCCTATTAGTTTAAGGAGCTTGAAACTGAGAAAGAAATGCTTATGGCAAGCAACAGATCATTGGCAGAGTTTAATTTGTCAAAGCAACCAGAATTAGAAGAAGGTAAACAGGTATTAAAAGAACTTAGTGAAAAGGGACGTCAGTTATGCTGCAGTGTCAAGGAAAAACTGAATGAAATGAGTATGTTTTTTATTAAGTGTTAAATGACATTAATTACTGTTAATAAGTTCTCTTAAAAATATTTATTTGTGTTGTATTGCATTACAACAAAGATTTATTTTATTATAAATATGATTATATTTACAGGGGACAAATCAGGAGCTATGACAGTTGATACAGCATTAGATCTCTTGCAAGCATCTGCTGCAGAAATTGAAGAAGAATCAGAGGTATGAGGTGCTAACTTTAAATGCTACAAATGTTAAATTAAAGAAAAGGAATAACTAATTGTGAGTCTTATATTTTAGAAAGTAGCTGAAAAGTTTCTAGCAGGTGATATTGAAGTAGATGAATTTTTAGAACAATTTTTATCCAGAAGAAAATTAATGCACTTACGTAAAGTTAAAGTTGATAAACTTAGGGAGATACTACGAAAATCATTGCATACTTCGCCATACCCTAGTTCTAATTTTCCTGGTATTGCACCTTCTATACCATATCCGACAGGACCGGTATCAATGCCAATGCCTGTACCATCAGGTCCTTCTCTTTATAGACCTTATTGAATATTAAATGTTGAGGTTTATACGTATACACACACACACACATATTTTTTTATTTTCCTTTTTTGTACATAATATGTATATATGCACATACAGCATTGTACATGGTATATATGAATATATGTACATCGTGTTTAAATGATAGAAAGTTCAAAATATTTTATAGAAGGTTTGGGTTTTTTTCAGAAATGATATAGAAGTGACAAATCTTTTTTGTTTTTTGACTGATTTTTATAACAAATTGAAAATATTAAGTATTGTAAAAGTTTTACCTTCAAAAGTTACAAGCTTCAACATTACATTATTACCTAAAAATCACTCATTACATTTAACACTTTAATTTCTTGAGATTACAGCACTTGTATAAATATAATAGTTTACAATATACTATTTGTTACACTTTTTGCAATAGATAAGGCTTCAAAATTCTTGTATTTGCGTTTATTATGAATTTTTTGTTTCCTACATAGAAGAATATATTTAAGATTGTTACTACTTCATATTACTTAATTCGTTGTTATCTTATGAACACTCTTTAGATGTTAAAATGATCAATGGAGTAATTTTAATATTTTTAATTTTTACGATATATACTCTTTAAAAGAATAGTAATAACATTAATAATAAAAATAGGTATAAACTTATTACTTCACAAAGTAATTTAAACTAATATAATTATAAAATTAAGTCTGATAATTCTGTTTCAAATTTTTATAAGAGGGAAGTAGTAAATAAATAAATTTCTAATTATTTTATTATATGTGTATTTCTATACATGTTACATCCATAAAATTTGTAAGATTAAAATATTACATCAATTATTATCTCGACTTCGTCGAGTATTAATTGTGTGTGTGTATACACATGTACATATTCCAATTAACTAATTATGTACAATGATTTACACAACAATATGTAACATACAAGTAGTTACAACATAAATTTTAAGTAAATTCTTAGTAATAAATTACTACTCAGATAATTGTACTATACAGTGCAATTTTATTTTTCTTTACTTATTGTTACTTTTCTTTGGTACATCATAATCATTATGCAGTGAATATGATATACATATATAAATTATTATAAATGTTACTACATAAAATAAAGCAGGTATATCAGAGATATCTGAATCACTTGGATCACCGAGTTCCTCGTTCTCAAATTGCCTTGCTTCAAATTGTCTTCTACGAAATCTTTCGCCATAATGTTTCTTAGTCCAAACATCAAAGTTAAAGTGTTTGTTGCCCATTGGATGTGTATGGCTCTTATAAACTGAAGCATATTTATAAGCAGCTTTAGGAGCAGCTGTTCTTACACTTTCTTTGATCATAATAGATCTGTCATAACGTTTACGAGATTGGTGGTTACCCAACACCTCATAAGCCTCAGAAATATTCTGGAATTTTCTTTTTGCTAATTCTGATTTATTTTTGTCAGGGTGATAAATCATGCTTAACTTATAATAAGATGATTTTATTTCATTGTGAGTTGCCTTTGGCGATATTTCCAATGTATCATAGTGTGTTTTCATTTGTGAATGTGTAAACAATTTAGGCTGCATAAATTGAAAAGCTAAAAAAGCCATTCTGCTGTTACATAGAAAAGTCTTCTCTATCCAATGGGTATTTAAAGCAATATGCATTTTAGTGTTCAAGATGACAATCACAAATATAATAATCAAATCTATGAACACAGATACTAAATTGGTAATGTTATTTTATCTGCAATATTACGCGTGATATCACACACCAACACGATAGTTGTAAGTCACTTAGATTGATTTTATATAGCGTTATTCTGTACATTGCTTCTTTTCACAGAAAACGTTTAAATTTAGTTTCGTTGTTTAAATTGAGAATTTACGTCACGTTTACGCTTTGTTCGACGCGGGGAATACTGAGTCAAATTAAATCAATTAGAAGTTACAGACAAAAACGGCATTACTTTGATATAATCTCGAATATAAGACAGGATAAGGTCACGATTATATACACTTTGTATATATAATTGCATGTGTCACTTAGATGATATTCTGTGTGATTCTGTGCAATTCTGTGGCGACCCCTTCCACATCATCCGCAGCCAGTAAAGTAGCTCGCGAGCGCCATTCGCGGAAACAAGTTTTAGTTCCTAACGAAGATTGAGGAGCGCAAAAGTTCCTAAACACTTTGTTTGCTTTTTTTCGCGTTTTAGTTCATTTGTTTTTCACGCGTTATTCTATGCAGTAATTGCCGTTCTCTTTATTGCACTGTAAATTTTTGAATAAATATTGTTATAATCTACATCGCCCACGGTCCTGCACATCATTGGTTCATTGGAACCAGGGGGGCCAAGCCTCAATGTAATAGAACGGACCACGATATTTAGTACCCCTCCCCTACACAGGTAGCGTTGCCGTCGCTACTAAACACGGAACTACTTATCCGTGTGCTCACATAACTATTACGAATTATATATAGGAACTACATCAAAAACGTACTTATATATGGGTATTATGACAAATAATTCACAATTGTTTTTTCTGCAAATAATATTTTATTTTTCATATTTAACGTATAATTGGGAATGTTTTCTTTAATGGTCCTTTGTATTGTTTTATCTGCAAGAAGAAAATAAGTTAAATAAGTACGGGACCTTTCGAATTTTCCGACTTTACTCCTGTTCGGCGTCAATTTTTCTTACGGGAAAATTACGAATTTTTTTACCGCTGCCGCTAATATACTAACGAACAAAATCTTCGAAATTTTACAAACGTCAGACCCGAAAGAATCTTCAGCACGGTAAAAGAGGAAGCGAATCGAAAGTAAAAAGTACGAAAAATTTGAATTCGACTGGAGTAATACATTGAGTAAATACACTGTGGAACCCATAATTCTATGTTGTCGCGGGTATCGATTTAACCACAAAGTACTAACGTTTCAAAACATAGAACTGATATAACAATTATATTTATTTTTGTATAACAAAACAAAAACCCCGCCGCGTATAGTAAAGCGGCGTTCTTGTCCAATGCTTTGATTGGCCGATGCGTGTGCGGTCAACGCGCGACCTCTGTATCACTCTCCTGTCGTCCGTTTTGGTTGGCAGCGCAGTCGTCATAATTCTTCCTAAAGTGTCGCCTTCTACCATTCAGGCAAGGAATTTAAGCCTTAACCTTAAAATGGTCCTAAAATGAGTTTATATAATATTTTATAACAGATGTATCTGATTATACACGCTCATGATATGAATGATGCTTATTGTAATTTTTTGATCATTTTTTATATAAAACCATATGTTTCTCGTTTCAAAAGTGTGAAATTATAAAAACCTTTGGATATTTAACGAACGTATGTTGGGATCACTACTTATCGTAGACAGCCTAGGGATTCGATACAAACAGTTGTCTCACAGCATTACATGCTAAATTGCGTTATATCTTCAGCCGCTGGTTACGTCCTGGACTGCCTTTCTTGTAATATTTCACTATTTACAATCGTTTGTTATATTAATTTAATTCTACGATGCCGTTGGAAAATCTAGAAGAAGAAGGGTTGGAAAAAAATCCTAATTTGGAATTGGCGCAAATTAAATTTCTATTAAGTCTTCCAGAACATCACGATGATCCGTATTTAAAAAACAAACTACTTGATGCCATTAAAGCAGAAAGTGAGTTTGCATTTTTTTGTTATACTTATTTATATATAATAATTATTTACATTAGTAAACATTAGGTTTTGAGGTAGTACCACAACAATAAAATAGTATAAATCATTTTTAGGTTAGTATTTTACTGTATCAGATTAGTTATGGTTGGACCTTTAATCAAATTTAAATCATGTACAATGCAAACTGTACTTATTATTTACCATTTATTTTGTAAGAAAGAGTATATGTTATATGGTATGTTAACTAGTTTATCATATTTTATATTTGACAGATATGGCACCATTTTATGAAGAAGTTTGCAAAGATCTGGGCTGGGCAGTAGATGAAACGCTTTTGGTTACTATGAAAGCTCGTAATGCAGAACAGTTAAAAGAGTTAGATGGTGCAATTGAAGATGCAGAAAAAAATTTAGGAGAGATGGAAGTACGTGAAGCTAATCTTAAGAAATCTGAACATCTTTGTAGGATTGGAGATAAAGAAGGTGCGATAGCAGCCTTCAGAAAAACATATGATAAAACTGTATCATTAGGTCACAGACTAGATATTGTATTTCACAATATTAGAATTGGTTTATTTTACATGGATCATGATCACATAACAAGGAATATAGAAAAGGCTAAGAGGTATGTACTATTTCTGTATTTTGTAAATCTACAAAATTATCAAAAATATACATAATAAGCATAATATACGATTTACCAAAAGGTTAACATATGATATATTTTACACACTTCTAGTCTAATTGAAGAAGGAGGTGATTGGGATAGACGGAATCGTTTGAAAGTATATCAAGGAACTTATTGTATAGCTGTGCGCGATTTTAAAGAAGCAGCTAATTTCTTCTTAGATACGATAAGTACTTTTACCAGTTACGAACTTATGGATTATAATACGTTCGTAAGATACACTGTTTATCTAAGTATGATAAGTTTACCTAGAAATGAACTACGTGATAAGATCATTAAAGGCTCAGAAATTTTAGAAGTATTGCACAGCAATTCAGATGTTAAGGATTACCTCTTTTCTTTATATAATTGTCACTATGCTGATTTCTTCAAGAATCTTGGTAATATTTATTGATAATTCAAACACTATGATATAGCATCCTTATATTTCATCATTACTTTATTACTATTTCTTTTTTAGCACATGTTGAAGGATTATTAAGAAGAGATTACTTAATATTTCCACATTATAGATATTATGTTAGAGAAATGCGCATTCTTGCGTACACGCAGTTGTTAGAATCATACCGCTCTTTGACATTAAATTATATGGCAGAAGCATTTGGAGTTACCGTAGAATATATAGATCAGTAAGTTATGCTTTTATTTAATTTCATTAAGATTTTTATGAATTGTCGATTGCAATTACCTTAAAGATAATTGGATGCATTTGATTAATAGATATTTTTATATTTATATTTATTATATTTGCAGAGAACTCTCACGATTTATTGCAGCTGGTAGACTGCATTGTAAGGTGGACCGTGTTGGGGGTGTGGTAGAAACAAATCGTCCGGACAGTAAAAATTGGCAATATCAAGCAATGGTAAAGCAGGGAGACTTACTGCTTAATAGAGTACAAAAATTGTCTCGGGTTATTAACATTTAAATAAATATTGCAATAGAAATGTTCAATTTATTTGCATCAAGCATCTAACATAAATTTTCATATATTATGTAATATTTTGTAACACTTGATAAGTTAATAATATTATTTTTTTCTTATAATAAAATATCGCATTATCATATCACACTTATATTGCTTCTAAAGCAATATTTCATTGGTTGCAAACTTATGAATTTATAAGTAACATGGTGCTACTAACTACTGATCCAAGGATAATAACAGATAATAAATTATAACGATGAAGACGTTCCTATATTTGTTCCGATATTAATTTGTTATTTAATTTAAATTAATTGACAATACATAATATCGATTTACGAGGGTCGATTAAATTGTAGCTGCCATGATACTGTCGTTACTTAGTGGAGCGGTAGTTTTTATGTGAACCATCAAGTTGACAGCACGATAGTATGCGCGCGCCCACGCGCGCCTGTGTGTATATGCATCTTTATCATATGAATTTCTCTCCTCCCCAACCCTTCACCATCGTTCTTATCAGTTCCCGTTCTTTCCGTCTTTTTTATTTCTACTATAATTAATTGATAAATTTACGCATCAAACTTCAGTTTTAATTGTTATCTAAAAACTCAATTATCTTTTTTCCAAATATTATTTCCATATAATATATAAACAATTTACGAACAAACATTCCAAACACGTACGTCGAACAAAACGCAATAAACTAAGTAAAAAAGTATGTTACCAATAGTACGATTAAAAAAACTTTTCTAGAGACATTCATTGATCACTTATTATTGACCAACCTGGTAGTATGATTCGCATGGAATTTTATCATGGCGACTGTTCAGGTAAACTTACAAAGTCCGGATCTAATTCGATGCATTTACGTTTCGCGTACTTTGTGATTGCTTATTTTTAAGCTTACAGACTGTTGTCTTCGTGAAATTGAATCGAAATTTAATGTGATCGGAACGTGTCTTTCGTGGAAACCGGCGGAGGCTTTCCGCGAAATACAAGTAGATGATGTCAGTGATCGACGCAAAGTCATGCCACGAGGAAGACAATTTAAGTTCGACCGAGGACGACTGGAAAATGCCTGTTGCTTTTCAGAAACCTCGGTATACAACAACAATCGAGGGTATCAATTGTGTCACGCAAACTTGGCGTATGAAAGAACGGGTCGGTTCTACCTTCGTGTCTTTTTTAATAGTCGTAATGTTTTTCCAAACATATTATATCTTTCTTGTCAAGATAAGTGCTTCACAAGTTTTGCTTACTTTTCAGATGAAAACAGTTAGCGTAGCATTGGTGCTCTGTTTGAATGTTGGCGTTGATCCACCTGATATTGTTAAAACACAACCATGTGCTCGTTTAGAATGTTGGATCGGTAATTTATGCTTTTTTATTTATATTCGCTAATTCTTCTTCTAATTACAGATATATTATGTAGTTATAATATTTTAACTATATTTAACATGTTATTATTTTAACACGTAAACAATTTGATAGAAGTAATTGATCTTCAATGTTCTTTATATTATAACTATTTGTTTCTTTTTTATAAATAATTAAGTAACACTATTAAACTTTAAATGTGTACATGTGTACTAATACCAACTTCTAATTTATATTTTTCAGATCCGTCATCAGTTAGTCCTCAAAAAGCTCTAGAGACGATAGGTTCAAATTTACAGAAACAATATGAAAGGTGGCAGCCACGAGCACGTTATAAACAAAGTTTAGATCCTACGGTAGAGGAAGTTAAAAAATTATGTACCTCGTTGCGAAGAAATGCCAAGGAAGAACGGGTTCTTTTTCATTACAATGGACATGGTGTACCTAAACCTACTAGTAATGGTGAAATATGGGTATTTAATAGGGTTGGTGAAAAAATGGACTTTCAAGTATGAAATTACATATCTTTTTAAGACACTGTATTTCTTTATAGACTTACACGCAATACATTCCATTGTCTGTATACGATTTACAAACATGGATGGGAGCTCCTAGTATCTATGTATATGACTGCTCTAATGCTGGCATTATCGTAGAGTCTTTTCAACAGTTTGCTGAGCAGCATGAAAAGGAATACGAAGTAATAATATTATCTTGAATTTACATTCCTGATTATAAAATATACATATGTTTACATATTACAATATATTGATTTTACTTTTTAGATGGAAAAACAAGCTGTTCAACAAAATTGTGCAACTGGAGTTGCAAATACTACAATTCCATCTTATAAAAATTGTATACAATTGGCAGCATGTGCAGCTAATCAGATTTTACCTATGAATCCGGATTTACCAGCGGACGTTTTTACATCTTGCCTTACGACACCAATAAAAATTGCATTACGCTGGTAAGAAATAAGATCACAAGTAGTTCTTAAGCGTATCTATTGTATATTTGTTTCATACATTAATTAAATGTTTATATAGGTTTGTTATGCAAAACACTACCAAATTAATTCCAAAAATATCGCTGGATCTGATCGACAAGTAAGATCATAACGTTATTTTTAATTATTGGTTTTTAATAATCATCTAGCAATATATAATTTATTATCATGTAAATTTCAGAATTCCAGGTCAGTTGACTGATAGAAGAACAATGTTGGGGGAATTAAATTGGATATTTACTGCTATTACCGATACTATAGCATGGAATACTTTACCTAGAGGTACAATCAGATTTTTACATACTTTATTATTATTTCACAAATGGCAATGATAATTCGTTCTTAACTAAATATTTTACTTTTCCAGATTTATTCCAGAGACTGTTTAGGCAAGATTTGTTAGTCGCTAGTTTATTTAGAAACTTTTTACTTGCTGAAAGAATACTTCGTTCTTATGACTGTACTCCAGTATCGTGTCCTAAGTTACCACCTACTTATCAGGTAAAAATTAGTATTGGAATATTGATTTATTTTATGACTAAGAAGTCTTCGTGTAGTTACCGATTGCAAATTTTGTAATAAGTCTTTAAAATAAATTAATATAGTTTATTCTATCTTATTTATAATTTTAGCATCCAATGTGGCAAGCCTGGGATTTGGCACTCGACTTATGTTTGGCACAATTACCACAAATACTTGAAAATGAAGAGCAATTCGTGCATTCCCCTTTCTTTGAAGAACAACTAACAGCTTTCCAAGTATGGCTCACATTAGGCTCAAAAAATCGTAACCCTCCGGAACAACTTCCGATTGTGTTACAAGTACTTTTGAGTCAAGTACATAGACTTAGAGCACTAGAATTATTAGGACGTTTTCTCGATCTTGGTCCATGGGCTGTAAATTTAGCATTGAGTGTTGGAATTTTTCCATACGTCTTAAAATTGCTTCAGAGTAATGCAAAAGAACTTCGACCGTTACTCGTATTTATTTGGGCAAAAATTCTTGCAGTAGACAGCGTAAGTTATACTCTAAACTATTTTATGATCATGTCTTCGTTTATTCCTCAATACTAATATTAATGTACAGTTATTTTTGTTATTATAGACATGCCAGGCTGATTTAGTGCGAGACGGTGGCCATAAATATTTTCTGTCTGTTCTGCAAGATACTTCTATCCCGGTATAGAACCTAATAATATTTTCAAATCTCTAGATATAATTTTTAATTATTTTGTTATTAACTTTTTTGTTACAAATGTCTTAAACATAATTATATTTTAGCGGGAACATAGAACATTAGCAACATTCGTCTTAGCTTGTATTGTACACAATTATCGACCTGGGCAAGTTGCCGCGAATCATGGAAGTCTTGTGTCCATATGTCTTGAACAATTAGGCGATCCCCACCCATTGCTACGTCAGTGGCTTTGTTTGTGCCTGGGCAGGCTCTGGCACAACTATGATAAAGCCAGATGGTGTGGAGTAAGAGACATCGCACATGAAAAGCTTTTCATATTGTTGCAAGATCCTGTTCCCGAGGTATACAACTTATTTTTCATATACTTTTCGATACGTGCCTTTAGACGTATGTATGCATGTATTATAAAAATATGTGAAATAATTATCAAACTACGTAGGTACGGGCTGCTAGCGTTTACGCTTTGGGAACTTTTATAAATAGCGTAACAACTCGGAGCGAACATGCAAACAATATCGATCAAATTATTGCTATGACTCTCATAAATACTGTTTCTCACGATATGTGTCCTTTAGTAAGAAAAGTGCGTACATCTTTTATTTTAATAATCGATCTTTAGCTGTTGATTCTTAACAAAATAAAATGACTACAAAATGAAATATAATTGTTTTAGGAATTGGTAGTGGCACTTCAGTGGATGGTTCTACATTTTGAGAACTCGTTTGTGACATTGGCTTTGGCCGAAGAAAATAGCCGGAAAGATCTAGTCGTGGAAACGTTATCGCCATTTAGCGGAATGAGGCGTATCAGTTCCCGAGATCGTTTGAAGCTACTTTCTCCTAATAATGTATACACTGTAGATACGACCGACGGGCTTGGTCAAGACCGTATAAAAAGGGTTTCTTCTTCGTCGTCCATTAGTAGTTTAGGTGAGACTTTGTTGTCTTATGATTATTTTTTATGGTTAATCGATCTCGAGATAATAGTTGCTTGTATTGTTTCATTCATATGCCAGGAAATAATTGGGAGTTCGTGAGGAAACCTTGCGAGTCACTTGGTAATAATAATTAGGAATTCACAATTGCATGTTCTCAATTATGTGACTTTTTCACTATTCATGTATTTTATAAATCTTTTTGTAGCTTGAATTTCTATTTTATTCTTATTTTATTCAATGAGAACTTTATGTTACTTTAAGATATATTGCCATTCGTAATCTTCATAATTTATACTAAACCTTATTAATTCATAATGTTCTTAATCATAGGTCATAGTTCTTTGGGAAATTTGCCAAGTTTATCTTATGGCAGTGTATACATGAAGTTATGGCATGGGCTCTGCAATCTAGATAATGATCCTCATCCCGCGGTCGCTGCAATGGCTCAGAAAGTGACAAATCATATTCGTAGGCAGGTAATACGCTATGATACGATAAAGATTAAAACTTTTACTATCTCTTTATTGATGTATTAGTAAATGAAATAAAAGAAAATTAATTTTTAAACATAAAATTTTAGGTCAAAGAATCGTCTGCGCCTAAAGAAGTGATAGAGACAAAAATATCCTCTTCGTTATCCCTTCCACCATCTCCGTCAAATCAAACCAGTTATTTAAGGTCAGTAGAGGTATATTTAAATTGAAAAATATTATTTTAAGATTTGTGTACTCTCTTCAGTAATAGCAAGGGAGAATCACCACCTACGGTTAATTCCGGGACGGATCTATTACGTTCAGCACGAATACCATCCCATGGTAACCGTCCTAGAAAGCCAATACCAAATACAGTAAGTACAAATTTTATTATATCATTTATATTGTAAATAGTTTATAAATATGTGGTTCTCATTTTGATTGTTTTTTATTATAAGATAACAGAGGAAGCAGATGAAATATCTGGTATTAAAACTCCTTTAACTACCTCCCAATTTGTTGAATGGAGTTGTGCGCAATTTGCACAACCTGTTACTTCAAAAAGTGAAACAGAATCTATGAGCGACATGGAAAGCAGGGCACATTATGAACGTGAATGGAGGTAATTAGTAATATTAAGAATCAAATAAATTGATTATTTCATTTATTTTAGTTATTAAGCAAATTTTCTAAACTATTTTTTAAAGATATTTACGGAACAGAAGACAAAGATGTGATGCAAGAGAAGAACAATCGAAAGCAATGCAAAGCAGAATAGAATCTCAAGTGTTTCATACTAGATGTCCTCAATCTCCAGAAGTTCTTACATTTCATCCTTTCGAACCGCATCTGGCAGTGGCATTGAAGGATTATTTTGGGTAATAATAAAAGGCCAGTTTTAATAAAAGCTTTTGATATTTATTTCAAATGTTTTAATTACACATAGTGACAGGTTGTTAATCCGCAAATAAGAAATACCTATATATACATTCTCTTTCATTCACACATACATTTATGTATATATGTTTGCAGAATATGGGATTGCCAGAGTGGTGCAAAACTAACGTATTACGCCAGCCGCGGTAATAGAATGTCACGTATTACAGCTTTGGAGTTTATTAATGCTCATGATGTAACGTTACTAATGGCGGGCTCCGATGACGGTTCGATACGAGTATGGAAGAATTACAGCAGTGCTTTAGGCCGTGATCCAGTTTTACTCACTGCATGGCAAGCATTATCCGATATACAGCCATCGGCGAGAACTTCTACTGGTAAATAATAATAGTCGTATATTTCTGGAATCATAGTATGTATTTCACAGAAATATTAAGCAATGATAATATTATATTTAGCAACGGCAGGATTAGTCACTAAGTGGGAACAAAAGTCTCTAACTTTAGCCGTGACAGGTGATGTTCGTATTGTACGATTATGGGATGCAGAAACTGAATTAAAAAAACAAGATATACCAACGGGTGCAGACTGTTGTGTTACGTGTGTCGATGTCGATGATACAGGTTGGTTATTTTCACATAGACAAAATAATATAAATAAAATATTGTACATTTTAGTTTATAGTTTGATAAAATATTTTCCCGTTCGTAAATGCGTAAGTGCGTTGCAAAAAATGATTCGATGGTCGAAGAAGATTAAGAAAAGGATAGATGTTCAAATATAATACTTTGTGTTATAGTGTGTGTGTGTGTGTGTGTGTGTGTGTGTGTGTGT
>JAIFRP010000019.1:79908-113454 GCA_032403825.1 Odynerus spinipes | reverse complement strand
TTGCAATACTATCTTTGTAGATCGAAAAGAGTCGTATCGAATGTCGAGGAACATTTGAACATGTGGACACGTGGTTATGTTATGTGTGGTTACATGTATAGAGATTGTAACTTGACGCACGAAATGCAATTGAATAGATAAACTCGTTCGTGTACTTATCGCCTGTTATATTGTAGTTCGCGAAACGATACACGACAATATGTAATGTATCGAGATAAAAGTTGTGATATATGTAGATACATACATATGCAAGTTACTCGAAGAGATGAAATTGATTTTGTCAAGAGTTACGATTATATCATTATAGAATCGATCATAAATTTCTCGCAAATTGGCCGATCGCTCTTTAATCTTAATTTACTACGAAAAATTATTTTCAAAAAGTAGATAAAAAATGTTTGCGACGATCGAGTGATTCCAGTTATAGATACAGATTCTATAATTATCGAATCGATAAGGTTTTCCACGTAAGAAATATAACTATTGTAATACGATGTATCCTTGTGATCTTAAACGACGCTCGAAATGAAATCTAATGTACGAGCGCGCTGCGTAATGTATTGTATGTATAATATATTGCCTCCCTCTTTACGTAGATTACACGTAACTCTTAGTATATCTATTTTCTTCAACACTTACATGCGACCGATTATTCTTCGCGAAGACGTATCGTTCATTCGATACATGCACGACGTACCGTAAAGTTCTCCGGTTATGCCATTAGAAACCGGTCTCGTGGCAGCAACGTATTTGTATCTAATAATCGTTCTATAAATCTTCGTCATTTTGTTCAGACTTTTCGACGAGATTTACGATATGTACCTACAAAGAATTGCTTTCAGGCTTGTCAACTATTCGGATCTTATGGAATTCCATATAATATTACGAATGCATGCACGTATGTATGGATGTGTGTATATATATGTAGGTACGAGTATAATTCCTTCACGACCTATCTTGAAAAGATTGCTCGCATTGGAATCGCTGGAACATGCCTCGAAGCGTACGATCTCTTCGCCTTCCCTTGCTTTATCGTTAAAAAGTAACTCTTAATTCGCTTATTTCTCGTACCATCGCCAATTTCCAGGAATACATACAGCGTACGAAGGAAGAATCACTCCAAAGCCTTTCTACTTACTCCTATGTTCACTTTCAACCTCGAAATCCCAACTCGAGTATTCTTGACCGATCCAAAATTATTGGCACATTTTAACGTTAACTTTTACTAGATTTTCTTTACCTCCTCATAGCTCCTCGATGCTCATTACGCGTAACGGTACGATTGGAAATTTTACAAAATGTTCGAGCTAATGGTGTAATCGAGCTACCCGCATAACGGGACCAATTGTAACGCGACTCGATAAGATTTAATGAACTGTAAGATATGCCTAAGTATGTACATACATAATAAGTAACATTACGTGTAACTAATTATAGTGAAATCTTTTAGTTTAATTACAACGTTACACTTTTATCGTTATATCGTTGTTTGGTTCGCTATTTCCTGAAACTTTCATTAGGACTCAATTTCTTCGTTACTTGGTCTGTAATTCTGTATCACATGCATGATTTCATGCAATCTCGAGAAAACGATTCATAAGTTGAATATACCTATGAGCTTACGCGTGTTCTAAAAATATAACATTGTAATTTCCTATATTAACATAACGATCCTGCGGATCACCTACCTTTCGCAAGGTTGAAATGGATAACGATAAGCAAGGTTGAAATGGATAACGATAAGCAAGGTTGAATGATAAGCGGTAAACAGAACTTGCGGTCCATTAACACGGAGATCATATCTTAAGTGTGAACAGGACTAAAGTTTGATTTTTACGATAGCCATTGAATTAAAGCGATCCGTTATACACAATAGCGACTTACCGAGTTCACACCATTCATCAATGGTATACGCATTAACGCGTATTTCTTTCGTGACCATACAGTCCATATACAATAACCGCTCCCTTTGAAACGTCGTTAGGACGGATGACGAGAACTTGCTTGACCTGTTAGGGGTAGAGAGAAAGAGAGAGAGAGAGAGAGAGAGAGAGAGAGAGAGAGAGAGAGAGAGAGAGAGAGATGGCGGAGTAACGATGGTAATTTATTAGAATCCGACGTGCCTTACCTCTTTTATGACTACACATGAAGGATCGTTCGTCACGTGGAAAGAATGAAATATCTAAACACGTAATCGGATTATATAATTACATAAAATATGTACACAGTGGCTTCGAATATGTTTTAACGGATCATCCTTATCTGTTTGTTACAGTAAGCATGGTGGTTTTGATGTTCTTCCTGTTTGGTAAACCATACAAACGCGGGTTTTTCTGCAATGATGAATCACTGATGCATCCATACCATACGTCCACGGTTACGAGTGCCATGCTCTACGTCACTGGCCTCTTCCTTCCTATATGTACGGTGAGTCACCTGCAACACATACTTGCTACTTCTCAAGGTGGGAGATGACGTGAAATCGGTGATCATCCTTATCGGTTCTTGATATAGTTAAACATTTTTTCCGAGCACGCACGTGTGCTTCCCATTTTGCGATTACTACGGAAGTGCCTTGCTAGAAATTTGGCCTTGGGCTTAACGTGAAATTTGATTAATGTTATTTCGATAACGCAAGACGTCGTACGGCTTATCAAAAAATATACGTTTCTTTTAGAGTGAAATGTTTTTTTTCGTTTTTTATACAATCACACAACGATCGGCGAAACCGTCTCGTAGAATTAATGTTTTTTGTTTTAATAAAAATCGAATATGTATTTGATTGTATATGAATTTTATATGTAACGATATGTAACGAGTTCAATGATTTTATAATAATTTTATGCAATAATGTTACGTAATATTTATAAATATTTACGAATCAAATAGAAAAACCGAAAAAATCACATTTTCTATTTTGATTTAAGTTTCTATTTATAATAGAATTTTCGAATTCCTTTTCACGCGAGAAGAAAAGGAAGATTTGTGTTATTCTCTCTTTCTCTGTCGAAAAGATGAAAGATATGGTCGGAGCAGGTAAAACTAGCCGAAGCTGCGGTGATATTTCATTCACACAATTCTTGGGACCGATCCTGTCGGTCCGTATCACCTGCCGTAACCTTTACTTCGAGTTGGCCGGTTAATCCACTTCAAGCGCACGAATGTAGGTCGTAGATCGAGGTAGATGGTGGAGATTCAAAAAAAAAGAAAGATCGAGCTTTATACGAAACTCGAGAATTCGAGAGTCGTATCTACACGTATCTACCTGGAGCCAGCGTAAGATTTCCTTGGCCATTCCGATTCGTCGTCTTCTTTGGGAGACTGGGCATAAAGAGATAGCTGCTTATAAAACTTGTCGAATAAATCTTTTAACCCTTTACTGTTACGGCCGTATATCACCTCCCACGGGACATCACTACTCTTCTATAGATATATTTTCGTATATACCCATAAATAATGTTTATTGAATTCTGTAACTATTTTATAGTGGCATAAAGTAATTTCGGATTTTAATATATGATTAAAATTGATTTAAATTTGTTCTTATTTACTAGTATAAATTAAAGAAGACTTCTAGGTTTATTACTCAAGAAGAATATTGGACCGCAAAGGGTTAAAACAAATTTTTATTTTGTGTAACCTTTTAAACTTTTCTCTCTCTCTCTCTCTCTCTCTCGCACTCTCTTGGAATCTCTAACTTACAATAGTATTCACTGTTTCTTACAGATGATCGCAGGTGAGTTCATACACGGAAGGCAATTTTCTACTGAATCATCAAAAGTACTTTTCGGATACACGATTCCGCCTTGGCTTTGGCTGGCTTATACTAAGGTAAAAACTTCGTTTTTACTTCTTTTACCATTTCATGTTACTTGCTCGTTTATTTGTATCGGAAGAAAAACATTTGGAAATACCTGGTTATTGATAACTAATGATATTTTTACAGGTTGGCATTTTCGGGTTTGGTGCAGCGACGACAGTTTTGGTGACGGATATTGCGAAATACACGATTGGTCGGTTGAGACCACATTTTATGACGCTATGCGTGCCAAACATTAATTGCACTTTGCCCGAAAATCATTTCAGATACATCGAGGATTTCACCTGTACCGCTCCAAACATTTCGCCGAAACTACTTAAGGAAATGAGGTAAATTCTTTGACGGGTAAATTACAAGAACGCAGACTTTCCTTTTCTTTCCCCCATTCACTACCGCTATCGATTTTCTTATCTTACGTTCATTCATCCCTTCAACTACCTGTCGCATGGGTAACGACACGTAATCTTATCCTTGAATACAATTCAAGTGCAAATAGTGTAGAATAAATATAAAATTAATAAAAAAACTCTATTATGTATCTCGAATTATATGCGTTAATCTTATACAATTTACGATCGATCGTTTTTCAGATTATCTTTTCCTTCGGGGCACTCTTCTTTCTCAGCCTATACAATGATCTATCTTGCCGTAAGTCAGTTTAGATAAATTTTCTTTCTTTTCTCTTCAATTTTCTCCATGTGTTTACCATACATATTTCTTTTTAGATTTACTTACAATTAAGAATTACATGGAAAGGTAGCAAATTACTTAGGCATATACTTCAACTTACGTGTATTCTCATGGCATGGTTTACGGCGATGTCAAGAATCTCTGATTACAAACATCACTGGAGCGACGTTCTTGCCGGGTCCACTCTCGGCACCACCGTTGCTCTCATCGTGGTAGGTATTCTTCTTATTTGTATAAATCACCGAAATTAATATCATGACTAATAAACAACGTTTACTGGCCGTTCGTTTAGGCATTCTGCGTAGCGGATCTTTTCGAAGAAAGGCGCAGCCATCCGATGACGGAGAAACAACGAGCGGTAGACTACGAAGCAGCTGAGGCTGGTACGCAGGTGAATAACGGCAATGCTAATCACAACCGTTGACTTAACGAGTTCGCTTGACGCTGATCGCATCAAGGCCGTGACTGTCTTCTAGTTGTCCCCGGGAAGCTAGTGCGGTCTCCGGGAAGCGAAACTTCGAGCTTGCTAGCGTCGTCCTTACACCATGAGATGCACGTCTCGTCCTTTGGAACCTTCTAAAACTTCTTGACTGCCTTACAACCGGGACCGGGACTGAGGCTGCGACTGGGACGGGATTGAGATAGAGACCGCTCGTACTCTCGATATTTTTGCTCTCATCTGGAATGCCTTTTCTCTACCTCTCTCTCTCTCTCTCTCTCTCTCTCTCTCTCTCTCTCTCTCTTTCTTTCTCTGTTGCTCGCTCTCTCTTTCTCTCTCGATGAGTAACGCATTCCGATAGAAAAGGATAAGAGGACCGCTAAGGGATACTGCCACCGACCAGCTTCCCGCCGTACCATCGGCCATACTTTTTTTTAGAAAATAACTTTGTATATACACCACCTTTCGTCAATGTCATTATACGCTTATGTTTCGAATCTACAAAGCATCCGTTTTGCTTCCGTTTCTGCTCGTAAATCAACGTTCGTTATGATTGTTCGAACAGACCTTTATTCTCTATAGTTATCGTTGAGTGCGAGTACGCGGAGGCACGATTATGCTTCGAAATAAAATATGTACAAGTTCTATGTGCGTACGTTCGTACATGTATGGCTATGTTGATCAAACGTGGAACGTATTTCTATGTAACGCGTTGTACGCTTAGTTTCACGCATTTTTATCTTCAGGTATTCCTACATTTTTTATTATTTTGAAATTTGTAAAATCTGAAGTCGATGTAATTTCAAGCTTTTCTTTTTCTTTTTTATTCTTTTTTCTTTTTTTTAGTTGAAAAAACATAATTAGCTTTTTCCAATGAGATACGTTTAAATTAAAAGATAAAGATGAAAAGCGTTTATCGTATAATTGAAAATTTGTAATGGACTTGGAAAGAGAGGCTGATGGATATACTGCTGGCCAGATATTTTTGACCGAATACGTATATACGTAGTATGTGTTAAAAAGAAGTTCATAGAGGCGAATTATTCGTCTCGGCTTATATGCGTATATGTACATATGAATATATACATATATTTACTTCTTGTTAATTTTTATTTATTTACAAGAGCAAAGTTTTAAGGCGAATGACTTTGGCTCTATAAATTAAAAAAGCGCCGTGTATTTTTTGTAGGTTGACATATTCACTTAGGACAAAAGATAGGTACAATTTTCCATCGCGTCGATTATCAAAGTAAGAGTTCATTGATTAATATCTCTTCCCATTGATACTAACTCATTTACAAGATTAGAGTTTTATAGAACTTTTTCTCGATTAACGATGCGCGTTCATGTATCGCTCTATATATATACACATATATTCGATAATCACCGAATACGAAAGGTATTCTATAGTGTCAATGATGCATACTAAAATGGTGCTTTAAATTCGTTAAATATACAGCCATGCTGTATTCTTATAAATGAAAGTATTTCATAATTGTGCGATTGTGTGTGTCTGTGTGCGCGCGTGCGCATATGTGCAGTGTACGAGAGAATCTATAGTTCATATACGTTCAAAGGCTTTTATTTATTCCATAAATATTTTAATATTCATAGTATAGATTGAATGTACATACGCATTCGATAAACAACAACTTGAATTTATAGATAACAAGAGGGCTTTATATTTTTCGAACATAGGAGATGCAGTTATAAAGCTCCTAATGTTAGGTCCTAATTTGTTATTTTATGTAAATTTGTATCGATAAAACTGTTAACTATATAATAGCGTTACATCCTTGACTAATACAAAGAACATTTGTTTTTTATTTACATTGTTACTAGATGTGCGGTGCTCATAGGGCATTAATGACGATTTCGAAGATGGAAACGGAATGAGGAAGTATCGAAAAGTAATAAGAATAAAAAGAAATGTTTGAATATGAAATAGACATAGAATATGTATATGAAGGAAGCTTACTCGGAAGTATCAGACAAATTTCATTTAATGGCGAGAATAATCGCAAGACCAATGTAATATATTTCAATAATATTTATTCTCAACTTAGTGTAATACAGCAAGATGTCCGAATAATGTGCTCTTTTCACAAGAGTTTACAAAGAATTGATAAAAGGAGTAAATTATCTACACTATTAAACGATGTAAAAAATAAAAAATAAAATAATAATAAATATAAATGCCGTTTCCTCAACGCAATGATAATCTTTAATTTCACAGCGATCTTGTTCGACCTCTAAGCATACAATGGATGATGCATCCACCGATGGATCTTAATTACTAGTCAAATAAAAGAGAAAATAAATAGCGATCGATGCGATATGACAATGACGGGCAGCATGATTTTCTCTTTTTCATAAAATCCGTCAATTCATCCGATTGTTTGTAAAGATTCAAATTGTATTTAAATTCCACTTTTTCTCCCACGTTATTTCTTCCTTTTCTCTTCTCTTCATCGAATCTGGACCACTGTCGTAACAAAGTTGGCGTTAATAAAGAGTTGTCTTTCCACCAGTTATATAATTTGAATAACAATGATACTATTTTAGTTATAAATAAATGAAGCATCTGTAATAAGCGAAGAAAAAGGTATAAACACGAATATATAAATAATCGTCTAGTGGCAGCAAGTTTAGCGCATCCTTTGATAATCGCGCAAAGCGTACCTATTTATCTCTAGGGCATTATGTCTAGTACCTATGACCTGCTCGATGCAACGTATTGCATCCAATTGCATTTCTCTCTTTATGGAGTGTGCGCACGAGTTTCTGCGCGAATACTATTTACGTTGCTGCTTCTATAATACATGTATAGAGAGATCGTGACGTTAATAGCGCTCGTCTGCCCTCATCGATCCTGATCACTTCTTGGATATGTCCAAAAGGCTACACTCGTCCGTGTGCTATCTCTTCCGCGATAGGATTGCGTTATTTTAACGAAAAGGCACAAAGACAAACATATGTAATTGTATGTACACCGGCGACAAATCATTATATTTCTACAGAAATTTGCACTTAATATTCGTGTTCGATAACTATACTCATCGTTTCTTTTACAAGACGCTTTTATCATTAGGATGTAATGCGCGAAAAGACACGGAACGAGTGGATTGCAAAATGAATATGCAACGTGACAGGTTTTCCTATCTATGTAGTAAAAAATACAGTCCTCTTTATAAGAAATACATGTTTCATTTATTCTATGATTTCTAAGCAGTAATTCCCTAACAATATCGAAAGGAATCCAATAACGTAACTATATACGGTATTTTTGCGCGCATAATCGATATATTGTCCCATTCGATGTGTTTACCAAGTAATGTCTGTTCAACTGTAAACTTTATTTCGTTAGATTTCAAGAAAAAATTACACAATTTTAACATCACATTTCGAATGATTAATATTAAAATGATATTAATTAGCGATCATTACTATTATTTAAAAGTTAGTTATAATTATTAATACTAATAGTGTACAACCATACATTACATGGGGCAGAACAGCGTTCTTATTATGAAATCTCTTAGTTAGGCTCATCATTTTCCGTCAATATGTGGTATTTCCCGTTTCACTTCGTGCATTCGCTCTCTTATTCACAAATTCATACACTCGCACGCGCACACAGACACAACACATACACGCGTACATTCGCGCACATCTCACTCGTTATAACTTTCTCTCTCTTTATCTCTTTTTCTCCTTGTCCTCTTTTCCTCCCCCTCCCGTCCCTCTCTCGTTCTCTTTGTCCTATGACGTTTTACTTTTAAACGCGTTAATGTCTTCTCCCCACCAGTTATCCATGGTATTATCTTCCATATAAACTATCGAACCGGTCATAACGTATCGCCAATCAGCAGTTGAAGTGCAATATATTACATTTTACACCCTATGTATTTCTTATGACAAACTAAGCTTCCTACCACTTAAATATGAACCTTACGTTTATCTTAGCGATATAACTTAGTTAAATTTCCTATCTTACGTTGTTGGAAATTATTGTAAAGCTCTGCATCTTCCTCAAGATCTTCCTCAAGAAAATAAACTTTAATAGCGGATATCGTTGAAAATTATTCTCAATAATTACATCGTGATAATTATACGTATATACATACGTGTTTATTCTATATGTATATGTTGATTTATACGTCTCTCTCATTAGATCTTGAACGAAGATTAAGCATGGTTGCTTAGGGTCTGGAGTATCCCCGATTTAATCGTAAACCAATAATTATAAGGGCCGTGTTCTATATAATATATCGTAGACAGGCGGGGCAACACATTTACGATGAAGTATTATCATATGTAAAAACAGTACTCGAGTTACTTTATGCAAATCCAAATCCTTCGCTGCACTCGTGAATTGCCTTGAGTAAATTAGTGCGTAGTTTGTCATACGTTTCATATACGGGTAAATCCAACTGATTGAAGCTACAATCAAAATGTTTAAGATATATATACATATATATATATATAAATATAAACTTTACTTTCCGTTATGTGTACGACCCCATGAAATTATCGTACAACAATCATAAAATGTTTTTTAACGTTATCGTAACTTTTATTACTAACCATGTATGAGCTGATGGTAACCTGTCCGTCGATCTGTCCTCTCGATGAATTTGGAATTTCTGTACACCGTTCATTCCTTCTAATGCAGCAAAGCCCTGCAATGGTACTTTTGAAGTACCGGTAACAAATTGTAAAAATTTCGCTCTATCGGCTTGATCGAACCCTCGTAATGCACGCCAAAACCATTGAATCTGTAGGAAGGACAAATTAAAGAATTAAAGTAGTGGAACGATTATGTGCTTATAAAAATGATTAATGCGATATTAGTAGATCGTGGTACGGTCTACTTTTATTGTAGATCACTATACCTGGAGTGACGTGGCACTATATTTATGGTACTCAGTGTTTGCTTTTAAATCTTCAATATCTACATTAGGCAACCCACTGATCAATAATTCCAGTTCCTGTTCATTAAATATGGAAATCAGTCTCTTCGGTATAATATCATAAAAGCCTTCAAGGAACGCATTTAATCTAGAAAACATTACACAATATTAAATAAAGATAATTTTCTAAACAGTGAAGTACATTCAAATATAAAAGTTTTTATAGTCATACTCACTGTTTGCGAATTGCTCCAGTCATTTTCATTTGACATACTAGCCTTATGTATTCGAGTTTTGTTTCCTCCGTAACTACTATGTTACGACCGTTTGGTATTAGGTCTCGTACGTCGTTAACTCCGAACTCGTTTACCTAATAAATCATTTCAAAAGTTACACATTTGAATATTACACGTATGCGTAAGCTACAAGAATAACACATTCCAAATATTAGTCTAGTATACCTCTGTAGAAAATGTCAATTCATAGCCGAGATCAGAAATATTGTGCTCCGTAAGGTAAACGAGACCCTTGTAGAAACTGTAATCTTCGCTTTCCATATCGGTATGTTTTACAAGGATTCCAAGTATGTGTTTGTAAAAACTACGTGTGAAGTAACACTCCAATAATTTGTTATCATAAATGGCCTTAGCTGTTTAAAGAAACATTTCATTATTTTACTGAAACTATAAACGTGACAAAGTATGAACCATGACACTTACCAATAACCCGCCCAACAAACTTGTAATAACATAAATGATTAGGATTGCAATGAGAAGACGAATTTATCATATATGTAACTCGATCTCCGGGACTAACAGTGAAGAGAGCGTACATCGGATTAAAAATTTCTCTCGAAATAATAACGTACCACTCTCTCAATAAACCTCCGGCATCCTGACCCTCTTCGCCTTTAATAAATTAACACAAGTATTACTTTGGCGTTCTCTCTTTCACACACATGCACGCACACACTATAATATAGTTTTTTTTACCTTCGAAGACGATGTAAAAACGATTTTTCCATTCATCCGCATTTCTTCTATGGAGTTCTCTAAACGAGTCTTCGAATACGTGACTTCTACGTACATGGACTGCTAGCTCTTCTCTACGTATACCCTCGTCCATCCGTTCCAACTCCGTTCTAAAGTATCTGCGCTTTACATCAAAATCTAATACTCTTGTATGATCAACCAACACCGAGAATGGACCATCGGCTAGATGCGTTGTTGTCTGCCGCAAAATTTGATTCAGTACCGTTCTGTGTGTTTCTAAAATAATAATACAACGTAGAAAATACGAAAATAGATGTTGTGTAATATACGCCCGACCTCCCAAATACACGTATACGCGTAAATACATAAATAAAAATTGTACCAGCAAATTTTAAGAATTTCAGTTGATCCGGAGGTAAAGTTTTATGCGTAGAAGGAGTCGCGTCCCAAGAAGCGTTGGTAACACCTTCTGCTTGGGAAGTACCCTCGTTATCGGAATATATTGGCGATACTGGCGCTAAATCTGGTACGACTTCACGATTTTCCGCATTGGTATTGCGATGTCGTTCTCGAGATGTAGTAGACGATGAATGAACTAAGAAAAATGCTTCCACGGCAGGCTGTGAATCAAATATAAAATATGGATATTTGTTAACCATATTTTTTTTTACAACAAGTGTTGACAATTTAACTCTGTAACAGTGCACATTTACCTGTAAAACAAGGACGGCATGATGATCTGGAGTATATTCTAATTCTAACAAACAAGCACTGAGGGTTTCCCATAAATGATCTAATACCAAACTTTCACTTAAATGTGGAAGAGGGGTCTTTTCGTCATCTGCAATAAAAAAGACCATATGAATGTTGTTTTGTTTTTTATTATTTGTTTCAAGTGTTCGTGTTCTAAATTTATTCAACTTACCAGTACGTGAGTAAATTGGCTTGGCATTATCCGAATTAACAGCAGTCGTTTGCACTGTATCCATAGGAACATCTGCGCAAGAGTTATCATCTGCTGAAACTTATAACGTATGATATAAATTAAATAATTAATTAAACGGTATGAACACAATTTAAAAATTAGTATTATATGCTAATAACGATAATCACTTATATATAATTATCGATATAATAATAATAAATAAAATATATTACCTGTTCCGGATACTTGACTTGAAGTTCCTGTATCTGTAGTAGGGGCAGGTGTTTGGTTCGCTTAAAACAAGAAATATTTCGTTAGAAATGAGGTAAAATTATAATTATATATCGTAAGGAGGCTATAAATACATATTAGATTTATACCTGCTTTCTTTGTACTCGCTAAACGCACAGCTTCCCTTATCTGTACAATAACTTTAAGTATTCTTAAAAAGAATGCCTGACTAGAAGTCTTACTGACAAGAGCAGCCATCGACGGTAACTGAAGATCGCTTCCAGCTTTCACTTTACTCGGTGCCGTTACAACCACACTTTCATTAGTAAATCTTAAATAAAGAACGTATTATATTTTACATTGATCGTTGCTAATGTAGAAAAGAAAAAGTAAGTAATGTATAAATCGTAAATGTACACGTTACCTGTCCAAAAGAATTCCACGGCCACTTCCACCAGAACTGGTCGACGGTTGTTCCTCGATAGAATTCCTTCTACTTAGTTCGCGATTCAAAACTTTAAGCTCCGTCATCAAATCATTAATATGTTCGCAAACCATATTTGCCAATTCCATTGCTCCCTCTAAGAGTAAATTCAGTATCTATTCGAAAGAATGAAGGATAAGAAAAAGAAATAGACCATGTAATATTTAACAAGTATTACAAATACATGAATAATATTCATAAATGTATTTGTTAATCATTAATCATTTATGTACTGTACCAATTGTCTAGTCGGGTCCGGGCAGTGAGACAAATTAAGTAACAACGCTGTTGCATCTTCCAAGCCTTCTTCAGAACAGCTTTTACTGGTTAATACTTGTACGGCCAATCTCAAGTGCCCTTCCGGTGCAGCAACGCTCTGTTCTTTGCTTAATTCTGTTTTTTTATTTTTATTACCTTCTTGCCGACGATATGGATTTACCTCTGTCAAGCCAATCGAGATCAAAGAAAGCAGTCGTAATAACTTATCAGTCAACTGGCTGCTTCTTTTAATAACTGACCAATTTAACATGGAAATTAATTGACCAAATGGAGACGCTTCGAATGTCGTCATCGTATGATCCGAATCGATACCCAAATTTGAATTTGAATGAGTTCTCGCGACAGATTTGCCTTTCTTCGAAGCACAGGAATCAAGTTTTAATAGCATATCCCAAAAATCTGGAACATCACTCTTGCCTGGTTTCGATGTGGATTTTGATTTTGAAACAGTTTCATCTTTATTACTACTCATATCTTTCTCTTTATTATTATCTTTATCTTCTAGTTCTTTAGGTTTGATCGGCACAAAGTATCCTGGGAAACTCTTTGCTAACGAGATGAGGAGTTCTAAAGTATGCCTATAAAATTGAAATAAAATATATATTCAAAGAACATTTTGTTTCCTTCTATCTCTTTTTCTACTAGGATTAACAAACTAAAGACTGACATACCAACCTACAAACTGTTGGTGCGGCTTGTGGATGAATCGCAATCATGCTACCTTGCCTTTCTGACTTTTTGCCACCATGTCTAACGATATGAAATACATTTGCCCTACATCCTAATGCTGCATCCATGCTGATATTTAACCATGACTGTGTGTTACTTCTTTGTTCGAAGATTTTTGGATACCTGAAAAAAATGACACTCTCAATTTGATCTATTTACTCTTGCCATAAGTTTGACAAAACGAAAAAAGGAATCAATTTCTTTACCAATAGTCTGGAGTGGTGGGAAGTAAACTTTTCCTTTTAAATTTTCCACTGAAATCCGTAATTATATCTCTATTCTCATCGTTACTTCTCTCCATGATACTTAGCAATGCTTTAACTACCCATTCTCTTGTACTGCCATGATAACAAAGATTTCTAATGACTCTGTGAAGTCTCAACGTATTAATTTTAGGTTCATCGACGAAGAGTAGGACCAACAAGCATGCCATCGATTCATGATCAAGTAGTTGTCTTCCTCTTAAACGTAGGCCTGCTCCTTGATGGGCTATAGCTGTATCTCCGCGAGGATTCCAAGATCCCCACTGAGCTCTTTGTGGAACTGCGTGGATAGCGTATCGTGTACCACCCCCTCTTCCTATCAACGTATAGTCTGTTTAATATTTTTAATTATTTACTCATTTCAGTAGTTAAACACATAATACTTACCACCACCTGAACTTCTCAGTATACTCGATAAAGCAGTATTGCCTTGACTAACATGACTAAGGAATCTCTCCTGCATCATATGCCGATTACGAGCTTCCCATTCTCTACGCAAATTTTGAGCTTCTTGAGCCAAATCTGGAGGTAGGACGGATATCTGCGATTCTTCCATATCCGTAAGTATCTGTAAGAAGACAAAAAATAGAAGAATAAGAGGAAACTCAACGCGTCGATAGGTTGGACGCAAAATCGAAGAAAAATTAATTACGACTTGTTTAAAAATTTACTTACGGCTTGTCGCAAGGAAGGTTGTAAGTTTTGAAAGAACGCTGCAGCATCGACAGGATCTTCTGGATTGGCCGAGGCAGCCGCGTGTCGCTGTTGTTCCAACCTTTGTTGAGCAAGAACTTCTTCTTGAATAGCTGGTGGTAATGCGGCTAAGAATTCTGGGTTTACTTCGACCGGTCCTGCGAGTTCTTCGGCCGCTGTCGCTTGGGCGCGTTGTCTTATACGCTGAAGTCTGTATACCAGTAACGTGTTATGTATAATCTTCTTATTTCTAGTACTGTACAAATATATGGTTAAATGTCAAGATCAGCAAAATTTCACACCTTAATTGTTCCGCTATGACTTCGTCACGCATATCTTCCGGTAAGGCAGCTAAAAATGATGGGTCAACGCCATCCGGTAATTGCTGTTCTTGAGGCGGCTGCTGTGATTGCTGCTGTGGTTGTTGTTGTTGCTGCGGCTGCTGCTGCGTTTGTTGTGATTGTTGACTCGATGTTTCTGGATGCGTGTTTTCTGACGTCGAAGACGTTGGATCTTGTCCGACGATATTGGCGCTAAACAACAAATGTCAAATAGTATATCATGCATTGCTGCGCATGAAGCGCGCAAAGAATACAATTAAGCATGTACAACTCATTAACTTTACTTACTTGCGTTCTACACCCGATTGACTATCGTCGGTTAAAAGCCGTCTAATCCAGTCAGCCGAATCGCTACTCTCTCTTGAATGATCTTCGTTAACCTCCTGACTAAAATCCACTACTATCGGTGTAGACGTACAGTACGGCACCTCGTTCGACGCTTCACCAGTATGTTCTGGTTGTCCTATTCCACAAAAAATAATACATAAATAATATTTCGGCCAGCAAATTAATTTTTCAGTGAAAATTATCTACTTACGTAATCTCGAGACTTCGGAAGCACAAGGAGCAAGCACTGAATCAACGATACTTTCAGCTAGCTCCAATGTAGGATTCCAATTAGTAGTTCGTGGATCTCTAGTTTCTGCAGACTGTTCCTCCGGTGGTGGTGGTGGCCTTGGTCTTTCTTCGTCGTCCTGGACCGTCACTTCCATTTCTCCAGTTACATCTAAACGTATATGCGGTAAGCACCATATATGATCGCAATATATCATTGCCATGATATAAAATATTGGAGTTTTTAATGTTTCTCACTTACCAATGATATCCTCATCAGGTATACATTCCTGTCTTCTCGTTTCAACGGTCGCTTCTGTAGCTGTGACAAGTTGTATCGTATCGTCCCTTTGAGACGTCGATGCTAAACTTCTTTGTTCCTCCATTGGAATTGCTGTCGATGGACCGGCTAAACAGGAAAGTTTTCGTTGTTAATATAAAACTCTTTCATAAGTAATCTTACTCTCTTATTCCGATACATTATTTGCACTTACATTCAACATTCTTTGTACTGTCTTTTTCTTCCTTCCCATCTTTCTCATTTTCTCTTTCGGAACCATGCTGTTTCTTGCGTTTTTCTTTTCTTTCAGCTAATTCTGCATTTCTATGTTTCTCAAGACCAGGTATCATTTTATGTACAACACCTTTACAGAAAAGGAAATTTTATGAGAACATGCTATGGGCTCTAGTAAAAGCGCCATCAATATATTTCCACATTTTAATTATTCTCACCAACACAACAGTCCGGTTGCGAATCTCCATCCAATAACTTGCTTTCTTCGATCCACCAATGTAGAGCGGTTGGAATATTATTTAAAGTAGCAGCCAAACTTGGTCCAAACAAGTAGCCCGATTGATCCTATAAATTTCATGTACCATTTAGTAAGGCGTTATTATTATAAAGTAAACATGCAGTGTACTTACTACGAAATCAATTTGCTCTTCTTCTTGATTCGTAAATATTCCAAGACCGTTGTCCATTACAACGACACGTGTATCTCTGAAACTAGAAGCTAATACTTGGCTAGCTGATAAAGGAAGACTCTGTGCAGTTGGGCCTAAAAGTCTGTAAAGATAAAGGATTGTAAAATATTGATAAATACTATCAACATGGTCGTGAAGAGTATAAGTCTAGTACATACCTTTGTAATATTACAGGTGGATTCGGATTACGAGAATTAGACAATTGTAAATATTGGTACCGTCGGTGGCGAAGAACTCGTTGAGCTCTAGGATTTCCACCATCAAAACTACCCTGCGTTATTAATATAGGGTGCGAACTGATACCTAGAATAGGAATATATACTTTATCATAGTACTTTTCGTGCGAGGCATATACCAATATTTGATGTGATTTCTATTTGAAACTTTTTGCTCACCATTTCCTTCAGAAACAGAAGGTGGTTCCTCGAATAAACCAAGCGGTAATGGGAAACTCGTATTCCACGATAGACCAGGCCGAGTTGAAACGGGTGTAGAAGACATTCTATTTACATTGTCTTGATTATCAATATTATGCTGTATCATAACGACATTGCCACCGTCACGTTCAGCGGAGGGAAACATGCGAAAGACACCGCTAGCTTCTCCGACATCTTCATAAAATTCTATTCCATCCTCCTCGTAATTTGAGGAGCCCTCTTCCTCCTCCTCTTCTTCTTCCTCGTTCTCCTCACCTGAAAACGTAGGTAAAGCGTTATTTCTACCAAGGAAAAAACGAAACTCAAATGCCACCATTAATGAACAACGTTGTACTTACCTTCATCTTCCTCCTCTTCTTCCTCGTCTTCATCATCTTGAACTTCATCCTCATTATCGTCTGATGGGTTGCTATCGGAATCCGAGTCAGAACTCATTAGGTCCTCCTATGAAAATATAAGAAAGTTATATTTGGAAGGAATAAGGAAATCACAAGTATAGAAGAAAAAAGAAAGGCGATGTTACTCTTACTGTGGTGTCACGCGTTGGGTCGAAGTCTCCTTCTGGATCACGCATCGCTAGACCTTCGTCGTCTATATCCATTGGTCTGTGCGATCGAGACGACTGTTCTTCGGCTACAGTAGAACCGTCCCTGGAAAAGAGCACACTGCTTGATTATAAGCACTGCAACTACTCAATTAAGTTAGTATAAAAGACAAAAAAAATTGATTTTTCAATTAAACGATTTTAAAATTTTACGCGCTTAAAAAAAAAACAATAACTGTTGCGTCAAAACGTTGCCAGAGACGTATAGACTATAATAAGGTCATATGACGTGAATATTTAATTAGTACCTTAATTTAAACCAGTAAAACATTTATATATTGTTACCTTTCCAGAAGTTGATCCATGATATCTTCCAAAGCAGCTTCGTCCCCTTCCTCGTGTACATGACTTTCAGACGTTGGTTCTAAACTTTCTGCCGTAACAGAAATGTCGTGCTCGGTATTTTCCGCATCTTCAATGGTCTCCTCGCCAACGGCATGAGTGGTTTCCGAAGTCGTAGTGCCAGTTTGTTCTCCTATCGGTTCTTCGTGAACGGTTCTATTTTTTGGCTTTGTGAATTTATTGATACCTCCTGGCATCGGTTGATTGATAATGCGAGATAACGTTTCTAGTGGTTTTAAAGCAGCATTGATAGTACCAGCCATATGAGGACTCGATAGATCAAGACTGTGTGGGATTTTTGCCAAATCAGTTATGATACCCTTCTTCAGCATGATTCTAACGATATAATTGACGTTATTATATTGATGAATTTTAAGGGATGCTCTTAACTGTGCATGCGACGTAAGCGGGCAACTGTCGATCATGGTAGAAATTAAGCCGATCAACAATTGTAACTGTGCGTGCTTTTCCGCACACTCCGGGAGCGCTAACGTTCGCGTCAAAGCCGCTTTTACTTCGGTTACCAATGTTGTTTGCACGTCCGGTGAATGATTACAGGATGCTATAGCGGCTATTAAGGTACGTGCCATGTTGTTACACTGACGATCGCTTGAATTTTCAGGTAGCATCGGTAGAAGTTTATCAAGCAGAAATGCAAGTGCTGTCGTATCCTCCGTTACTAACTCGCTCTGACCAGCTCTATACGTATGTTCAGTAATCAGACTAGCAACCGCACCGTACGATCTAACCGCATCGGCTAATATTTTTAGTATCGCCGACTTAGCCAATAATGGCTTTTTAGCCTCTTCCGATTCAGCTTTTCCATTGTTACTTACATCTGTATATATTTTCAGGGGAATAATTTGAGATACTTGATCATCATCGTCCAGAGGATCGTTTGTAGACATTGCATTATTTCTGAGTACATCGCGTCTCGAGGACGATGAAGACGCGGGATTGCCACTCGCGGAGGTTGAATGCGTCGTCTTCTTTTCTGGACTTCCAGTCGGCGTCACCGATCCGTCATCGGGTAACACGGGTACCGGTTTTATCAATGCATTCAAAAGATCACGTACAACACCGATAGAAACTTCTTCCACCATCGGTAAAGCCGGAGAATGACTAGGTGGTAAGGCTTTGACGACTAATCTGCTATCGATATCATCTCTCTTTAACACGTTGATGTCCACCCTAAGAATATTTTCGCAAACTTCTCTATACACCTCAGGATTGCGACATACCGCGCTGCTGATTTGTCGAGTCATGAACAAGATCTCTTTATACGCGGGAGGGATATTACTTTGTGTACGCGTACGTATGACCTTTTCCATAGCAAGACGTAAGGTACGTGGTTCCTCTAGCGTATGCCTTATAAGGAGGGTACTTAGATTGATACATCCTATAAAGCTACTGGACTGAGTCATTTCAAGAAGGAGCTTTACGCCGCCCTCGCGTGCAAATACTTCTGCATTTTTATAATCCCTCGTTAAACGTAAACATACTTTCATCAAAGCGTGAAGCGTATCGCGATCAACTGGGATGGCTAATAATTTTACGCACGCACGTACGATACTTGGTGCTATACTAGGATCCAAACCTTGTACAACGGCATTTCGTTTTTCTTCTACCGGACTGTCATCGGTATCCATATTGGAGTCAGAACCTGAACCGCCGTCTTCGTTTGTACCATTATTAAAGTTGAAACCCATTGTGATCGGTCTCCGATTATCACTGTCCTCGTTCACTTGGGTCATACATGAAAATGTTATTAAATATCGACGTCTGCTACACGATATCCGCACGTTGGGCTCACCGGCCCAGTATGCCTCATTAATAATTCTATTATTTATCGGCGAATAAAGAGTCCATTTTCCAGTACTCAAATCGAACCATTTCCACATACAATTCGTAACTTTATGCATTAGTTGCTTCCTTTTCGTCAGTGTTCCAACCTTTTCTAAGCGGTCTATAAGTAGTAGCAAAGGTGCGAGCCATTTAGGAGTTTTCACAGAGACCGCACCATCTTTGCTATCTTTGATAACCTTATTTTTATTAGCGGTAAGCGGCCCTTCGCTCATGACAAGTAATTTCACAAGTTTGTCCAACATAACGCACTCCTCGACGATTCGGGCGCAAGGTACCCGCATTTCTTGGAAGGTACCCTAAAATAATTTACAAATAAAAGAAAAAGATACTAGAGGTAGGGCAAAGTGAAAGAATATAAAGTAGATAAACTTTTTCCGATACCAACCTCAAAAAATAAAGTATAGAGATAGATGCGTCCGGATACTTTATTTGCCTCCTCACATTCTACTAGACGCGTTCCAGCATTTTCATCTTGATTTTTAGCAATATCGATTAAATAGTCGACCAAGTCACCGATCTGTCAACATATTTTAACATTACATAGACAATGTTTATCGTTAATCCAATAACCATATATATATATATATAAAGTATTAAATATGTAAAGTCAATGAAAAATTACCTCTCGTATTAATTGCCGTAACATGTTATCCCGCCACTCGTCGCCGTTACGTTTAGTGATAGTTACCAATAAATCACAAATTCTGTATACCGTGTCAGGCATAAGATCCAGAAGATTAAGACATTGCGATAGCGCATTACGAGTAAATTCGTCTATACTTTCCGTTAACGTAGTCTCTCTATCGGGTTCTTCCGGTCCTGGTGCTTTCAGTGCTTCCGTCGAAGTACCGAACACGGCGCTTTTATCAGCAAATGCCATTGCAAGAACCTGCGTAATATCTTCATCTTCGGTTAACTCCAACTCCATGGTGACAACACGATTTGGATCACCCGACGAAGCATCCTACGTACACACATACATAAAAATTATCCTCTGAATGTCCACGACGTAAGTCATACCGATCTTTTGTTGCCGATTTCCTATCAACGTAATATCAATGGATAACTAACAAATTGCAAGAAGTCTTACCGGTCTTCGTAGTGTAGCAGGATTTGCAAGAAGATACTCGGTCGCTTGTTCGACGGTCATCGTATGTAGCAATGCTTCGATGCAATGTGCTCTACTAAAGCCCATATCCATCAACTGTCTCAAATGTTCCAAGTTTACGTCCGCTTCGGGTTCGTCCCGTCGATCCGATATTGGTCCGCTTCTACTAACGGAACTAGTGCCACCGCTCCCGCTGCCGCTACCCGAGACACCTTCGTTATTCTTTTCTTTTTCGGTGCGTTCCTAACGACCCATCACAAAAAAATTATTAACATACTTTTTTCTCGACTGTCTCTAACGATGATCAATCATCGAAAAAGCTGCTTATATACCACATATATTCACCTTGATTATTTTTTCACCACGTAATATATGCCGCAATATAGACAGTATAGATTCGGTCATACGAGCTCCATAATTTTTTAGCGGCTTTTTGCCCCACATAAGCATAACTGCTTTAAAAGCTTTCTGTAAAGAATGAAATTTCGCATGACAAGGGTATGACGTGTATGTACGTACATATATAGAGACATAATTTTTATTTTTATTTTTACATTACCTTATGTATATCCGTGAGGTATTTTATCGGATCAAATATCTCGTATCTATCATACATTCCTGTACATTTGGAAGATACTACGTGCGGTGAATCCAAAATTGCTTTAGGATTCACCATTTTCTCGAGAAGCATCAGCCAAGCATCTAAAAACTCTCCAGTTCCATCAGGTAAATTGGGATGCTCTAAACCTTCAGATAATGGAAATTGTCCACCTCCTGATAATGCCCATTGAAAGGTTCTGGAGTTTAGAAAAAAAGAAAGTATCGATGGTAACACCGTTCAATATTTTACAGATATTTACCTAAGAAACTTCACTACATAATGATCTATTTTACTCACAAGAAAAATGCATTTTGTCCACCCAAATGTACAAACTTTTGGAGCATTAAGTGATACGGATGTCTTTTTTCATCAAAGAGCATCGGAGATGTAAATCCCACTGAACATATTAAAAAGGTTAACTGGAACTTGGGAATCGGTGATGGAGGTAATATCTCCCAAGATAGACCACGCGTTAGCAAACAATTCAAAGCAGTCGCTACGCTTCTTGCAGCTTGCGAAGGAAGAGCCGGAGTTAAAGGCATTTGCTGCCCTCTCCTCTGTCTTATAGGTGAACCCATGCAGAGCTATAAAAAGATTTGATCATAGTACACGCTCGTGAGGAATTAAGTGAAATAATATCGAATTTAAAAATTATATTCAATTATACCTTAACGAGTAGACCAAATAGCTCAGCAAGCGCTCTGCCTAATCTCGATGATGCGCCTAATAAAGGTTTAATGTATTTCAGTTGGTGAGAATTAGGTGAAGCCCTTCCAGCACTCGTACTCGGTTTATCATCAACCTATACAGTTTGATAAGATTTTTATTTTATACTGACCATTTTTTGTTATACCGTAACTAGACTCTATGTTCTTTTTAATTTATTACCTCCATGGGTACGGGCGGGGGATCAGTGCTGAGCGCCTCCATAGCGGTTGTCATACCATTACTGCCTATGTCGGAAGAAGAAGCAGCACCAGACCACGTAGAACTTTCACACTCCGTCTAAATAATCACATAAATAATCATTTCTTCGGATATTTGGAATGTACCAAAGCAAAATATTACCAAGTATTGCATTACT
The DNA here is from genome assembly GCA_032403825.1 of Odynerus spinipes. Taxonomy (NCBI): domain Eukaryota; kingdom Metazoa; phylum Arthropoda; class Insecta; order Hymenoptera; family Vespidae; genus Odynerus; species Odynerus spinipes. The sequence continues at coordinate 91,074 of JAIFRP010000019.1, read as the reverse complement.
TACTCTTAATTCAGGTGGTATTAATTTGTCCATATCTTCTTTTCCAAAGTCGCAACCAGCTGGAATGATATCTTCGCTACACAGTGCAAGTAACAAGGTACTTTCCCAAACCAGGGACATGTATAATTTAGATAATCCTTTTAGTACTGTTAAACCTAAATCGGATCCCCAATGATTCATAGATAGATTTCGAATCTCGCTTTGGCTTGTTCGGCAAACATGAACGAACATCACGATATATCCATGAGCTGCATTCATAGCATGCAATAATGGCGTTGCCGTATCACTCGTAAAAGCAGTCTCAAGATTTGGAGCTGACGCCAATTCGTGTAACAAAACGGAACCCGCTGGTGATTGCATGTTACTGCAAAGAGGCTTTAGTAAGTTTAAAACCTCATTTAATTGTGACAATCCTGTCTTAAGAACCAAAGGCTCGTGGGCTAAGTTCTGTAAGCGGAAATAACAACTATAAGTAACAGATTGTGAACATTTATCTAATCTCAAGATTTGTCGACATGAAGATGATATCAACGTACCAAAATGCTTTTGCATACTGAAGCTACGGCCTGAGCTGCTTGAGCAACGGGATAATCTACTGGTAAATTTGGTAATCCTAAAATAGAAAGGAGTGGAACGAGTCCTTTTTGGGCAACAAATTCTCTACAATGGTCATCCGTCGAATTGTTGCTCAGTATAGCATCGACAAACTTCATAACATTCTGTATGTAGTCGACCAAGGCAATGGGAGTTTTTTCTCGAGGCTGAGGCGGTGGTCCAGGTTGTGCCGGAGACGGAGAAGGTTGTTCTTCACGTTGAGGATGGGAACTTGTGCTGGCTTCTTCTTCATCTTCCTCTTCTTCGTCGCTGCTACTTCCACCACCTCCACCACTTCCGCCTGCTGAATCTCCAACTCCAACGCCAACCGATTGCCCCGAAGATTGACGATTTCCACATCCAGAATTTGATGGAGAATTATCCGACTTGCTAACGCCACGCCAACATATGTATCGTGGATCGCAACCAAGTACACAAAGTTCTTCGAGCAACTATACACATCAAATATGTCATTTCTTAGAATTACATATATTAAATATATTAATCGGTCGTTTAAAAAATGTATTTCCATTCCAATCTAATATATTTCCATTCCAAAATAGTATATACCTTGATAATTGCTGAAATAGCATCAACTTTTAAGCTTGGTTGATGTCTCATCAATTCGTCCATAGCATTACCTAAATTAGAAGCTGTATCGCCAAGTGGATCTGCGCTTTTGCGCCGTCGCATAGCCGACAAGTATACCGGTGAAAGAAGAACTTTGAATAATCGTTCGAAAGGACGACGTTTCACGAACGACTCAAGACCACGCTGATTCAAGCATAATGCACTGAAGACATTGGGTAACGATCCTAGAACTTCTCTGGTTGCAGGTACCTATATGAAAAATATTTTGCTATCTTATCTATTCAAATATTAGATATTCTAAATAACAAATAACTGATGATTTCGCGCATGCGAGTGAAAGTATTTATACAAGTAAGATGCACTTACTTCTTTAATGAGAAGAGCGTGCAACACGACATCGGTTAATCCATTGTCCTGTAAAGACGATAGTAAAGATGGTTCTTGGAAAACATAAACCGTTACAACATCGGTAGCGAGAAGAAATAAGGAAGGACCATAATATTCCGAATTGCTTATAATATGTCTTAAAGAAGACGGTAGTGTTCCTTCCATTACATGTCGAATACTGTCGGAGAAAGATGGATCTTGAATTGCCTTTTTAAGAAAATTTAACATAGATTTTAAAAGTGCAGCACGTTGTAATAAACAGGTCTTTCCAGTCTTGGCAGCAGAATAATCAGGTAACTGTTCGTTCTTGTCATCCGTTTTAGTGCTCATATTTTCATCTTCTGAAAATTCCATCGGATTCAAACATTCTTCGCGTTCTTCGAAAGTTTCATTTAAGCGACGCGTAGATGAAGATTCTCCGTCTCTGTCTAACGACCTTTCACGTACGGTTTGTGACGTATCTTCGTAAAGCTGTGGTTCTATTTCAAAAGGTTGTTCTTTTCGGCATACATTAACTTCCATGTCGAGCCGGTTAATAAAACTCGCTAAACCACCGTGAGCTTGCAATCCTTGCATATCGATGTTCGCTATCAAGTCTATTACGCGTACTGCTCTAGTTCCGAACTGTAAATGAAAGTTTTAAAGAAATATACAATACCTGTTAATGATTTTACTTATAATTACTTTTTATAACAAGCCTCGATTAATAGCCAAATTAATGAAGAGTAAAACTTTATTTTCTTTGTCTTTTTTTTTAAAGATGAAAAGGAGATTATGTTAAATGTTACGATCGTTAGTCATTTTGAAGTAGAAGGCCTGTTATAAGGACTGTTTTATAACACTTTACAATAGCTCAAAAATGTGTCTTTTTTAATTCTATTTACCGTTATATGTTCAAGTTCACTCCCCGGCCAATTTATAATTTTAAGAAGACTTTCCATCATTCCACAACTAACGAGTGCTTCCGCTCCTGCCTCATAACTAGCAAGGTGAAATAAAAAACTGAATAATGCTGTAGCTAATGGCAATGGAAATGGTTGTCCATCTGCTTGCGATGATGTTAACGTTGTTATGCAAGTGCGAACCAGAACAGGTAGAAATCCATGATACGAACTAGCACCGGTCACGTCGATGATCATATTTAATCTTGAGCCAGGTTTTCTATTATGAAACATTAAATATACGATTACTATAAACACATAAATTAACGCTTTTGTTAAAAAATTGATAAAATTCATACGAACTTTGGAAAATGTGGATTACGATCCAAATGTATAATACTGGTGAGAGTACGTAAGGCTGCAGCACGGATTTCAACAAGATGGGAATGTGGCAACTCGAGTAATTCTACCAGTTCTTCTAGAAGTCCTGCATGTAAGAGACTATGCGCATTTTCTTGCAATGCATTGCTATATACAAGCACAGATAATGCTTGAAGACGAGCTTGGACACACTGTAGACGTCTACGATAATCTGAGAAACTATGAGCCAATCTAACATGTGTCAACAAAGCCATCTGAAAATGTGAAAGGATCATTAATGCTTTTTAAATGATAAAAGTTCAATGTCACGTACAAAAACGTTTAACGCACATATGCGAATTACGATTACGTATCGTATCAAAGTACAAGGAACATTACATTATATAACTGTTTATAATTTTCAACCCTATATATATAAATAATAAATTAAGCAGACCTGTCGATCCTGAGGTACGTTATAAATTTTCAATAAGTCATTCATTATTTGGGCCGGTGTTTTACCAAGTTTATCGACACCTTCTATGTGGATGTACGTTGCATAATTTGTTTGACCAATTTTTTTTGTACTAAAATTCGATGTAACTGTATTTTCTGTTACAGCAGGATTTTCTGCATAGAATTCAAAGTGTAATGTTGTAGCACTTGATGGAAATGGCTGAAGAAAAAAATAAAAAAGTATTTTTAAAAAAATTAAAAAGAGCATTAATCAACTAATCTTTCTAGAAACACATGGAATTCACGCGATACCTTATCTGGATGTTCTTTACAGCATGCCGCTAATCCAAAACCATTTTCTTTTCCTCCCCAACTCTATAAATTAAAGAAAATCATACCATAATGGAGAAATTTATTATTATATTATATATGTTCTATGTCTACTGTGTTATGATTTAAGCACACTAACCTCTGCCAAATGGTTAAGTCTGCTAAGGAGGGCTTGACGTTTGTCGCTATTCAGACGAGTAATAAAATTGCTACGTTTACTGAACATGTATAAAAGATTTAATACACCAAGAACAACGTGCATGTCACAGCTTGACAATAATGTGATTAGATGTTCCATACTGTTGTACAAATGCCGCGAGAATGAATGTTCAATTAATAATGTAGTGAAGTGGAGAACCCAGAGGAGTAATTCTTTTGCCTGTGAAACATTACATATTTTATATTTATATCTATTCTTTGTAACAATAACTCGTTGTAGGTACTGTAAATACCTCTGCATTTTGAGGCAAGTCACATGCCAATTCCCATGGATTATCTGGGCTTCTCGCTGTAGCTTCTTCTAAGATACTATCGCTAAGATCCAAGACGTCGATCCAATGAAATAATTCGCACTTCCCGAAAGTCCAAGCATCTATTTGTTTTAGCTCCTCCAACAGCTCCGCATGGGAGCAAGAGCGTAATTTGTTTATGAGGGCTTGACATTCTGCCGGCTATGTATCAACAAATATAGATTTTTTTTTTTTCTTACATAGACAAGAATTCTTTCCTACTTATTACCATGAAATAAAATTTTGTAATAATAAGTAAATATTATATCATTGAACTGTTTATGCAATTGATTCTTTTATAATACACATACGTATGTGTATATAACTAATTTTGCATAAATTTGAGGTAAAGCCAACACTATTTATTTTATAAGGTAGCTTACTTACAACTTCTGAAGTGCACTTTTTCAATCTGCTTCGGTCGATCTTCATTTTAATTTTTCTTTACGAAATCTAATACCTAAAGTAAAGACAATTTTTTTTTGTAGTTTCATTCTGCAAATATGACTACGTAAGTTAAATTACATTTTACTTTTAGTTTCCTACTGCAGTTTGTGCAAAGTTAATTCATTAACTATAATGTTTCATCTGTAATAAAATAGTATGATAACCACTAATTTTGAACTTTCACCAATATCCATAAGAAACATTCAATGCTCAGTGACATTCGATAGCATCTTGGCAGACGCTCGATTTTATTAACTTTTCGTGTACTTTATATCGTTTCTTTCGCTCGAATTATCCAGAAAATTCTTATTCGTAAAACTATGAACCGTGTCATTTTGCAAAGTCATCTATTACATTGGCCTAACCTATCTATCACATCAAAATATATATTAAACAACGAAAACATCATCGTTTTCCTTACGTTTAATAAACGTCAGAAATAAAAAATTCGGTTCTAGACCGTAACGATGTTCGCTCGCATGACAACAAGGAAAGCAATTTCGTACTCTCTCTTTCCTCTCTTCTCCCTCCCTACACCATTTCTTTCATTCTCTCTCGCTCTCTCTCTCTCTTTCTCTCTCTCTTTCTCTCACGCATTACTCTCCTTTCACACACACTCTCTTTCTCTGTCTCTCTCCCTTACACATATTCTCTTTCTCTCCGTTTCTCTTCGTCTGATGTGCAGAAAAAATATAAAAATGAATACAATTAAAGGACGTTGTCTCTCACCTAACTTAAATCTCGTTGATGACACCGACTCCTATCCGTACCGTCTCTTTTTCGTTCGTGTTAACGCTTTCAACGTTCTTGCAAAGATTACGATGTGACACGTGCATCGCGGTCGAAACGAACTGTGAAATAAGATTTTGACCGCAACCAATGGCCTCCTTGGCACCCTACGGTGCTAACCTGATCCTCCCTTATTATCCTTCTTCACGTTGTACTGCCCCTCGATTTCAAAGCGACGAATGAAAGAAAAAAGAGGAAACAGAAAAGAAGCCTCGAGGAAAGAGGCTTCGAGTTCGAAACTCAACGTCGTCCCTGAGTTAATCGAACGTCTATTGCAATAGTATGAAAACAAAATAACTTCGAAACGTCGTCGATAATACGAGTGCACCGACTTTACTCTATCGGTGGTGAGCACCAATTGCACTCTCGATTACCGCCATTTTACCGAAGCATTCCACAAAGAATAACCGTTTCTTGTTTCCTGTTCTCAAGCGATCCTCTCTCGCGCAACGGAATTTCTCGATTCTCTCTATGGGAGATGACGATTTCGTTGCGCGACACCGCACTTTCAAAAATTACCGTATGTATTATTGCGTCTTGAATACACCGCACTGTAGGGGAGGGGAAGTGGAGGAGGGGCTCGTAGCGTACAAATACTCTTACTCGTCGTTGACACGGCCACGAAGGTACACACGCGCGCGCACGGCTCTCAAGCACAGACTAATCGCCGGTGAGCTGACCGAGGAGCACTCTATCACTCAACGGTTCGTTCGTTCAATGTCGCCACTGAATATAAAATTTTAGGAACTTCTTCGTGAAACGAAGAAAAAGATATGATTCTTTTCGAATCGCTTAGAGACCCTAGAAACCGTTCAATATTTATTATTATTCCTCAACTTTAGAAGACCGTTCGGAAGAAATGTCATTTATTTTAGAATCATGAAAGCATTTTTTACATGTAATGGATCTTTCAAGCGTTTCAGTAACGAGTATAACTTTAATCAAGTCTACCACATTTGGATAACCATTTCTTATTCGTTGTCACTTTTATTATCCAAAATGGCTACTGCTATAGATGGCGCTTTCTTCGATGTGCAAACAACAACAGGACCTTCTAATATCTCTATGCTCGCAGCCTTCTTACAGTCCCTTTGTGCCTGTTACATGTATGTATGATGCATCTATGTACGTCACTTCCGTTGAAATAGCGATTAGTTGTAGCTACTTGCGATATCGTCCATTTTCTTTCGGCCATCTTTACGTACTATCGCGATATTGTGCGTTGCACTCGTTCTTGCAATTAATATCTAGTTCTTTTAAATTATATATAAAACGTTATAAACCGTACGTTATATAATTCTAAAATAGTTCCTCTGACTCGGGCATATTTATTTGTCGTGTGCTAATGCGTGGAATTTCAGAAAGTTCTCCAACTCGCGCAATGGCGGAAGAATTGGATGTCGAAGCGATGCTGGAAGCACCATATAAAAAAGGGGTAAGAGCACATTATTCCGAATCCTTGGGGTCTTTTATTTTTTATTCTTCTGTTCAAGTTCCCGATTTGTTCTTCTCCCATAATTCGATTACATTGACGCAGTACGGTGCGTTCGTATTTTGAGCGTATTCGTCGTCTCTATTAATAAAAAAAGAAAAACAGAATACCATCCTCCTCCTCTCTCTATATATACATATATATACATACATGTAGAACAAAGTACGTCCTTGTCTGATACCATTCTATTGATCAATACCTCCATTTTTTGTACTTATAGATGGTACGTAACATGTACCCTCGCGCTCGTAGGATGTTCGGCAGCGAGTTCCTAGAATGCACTTGAAATACGAGGTATTAAGAAAAGTCATCACTAACATCATTCTCTACTTCTTTTATTTTATTTTGATGAAACGTACTTTTATAATAATTAGGATGTAGATAGTATCGCTATGGTCGAGTACTGCATTTCAGGGAAGGAAGATTCAGAATGATTTTAATTATTATATACAACATCAGATGAACTTATTTCTTCAAAACGTATGAATATGTTACAAATATTGACATTATAATTTTATAAAATAATTGTACTTTGCAGTACCCAATGTGTACAGAAGAGACACTGGTACGAAAACAATTTCTTATTTCGATAAATGGATATCAATTTTTGTCGAGACATTTTGTTAACATTTATGGTTTTTTCTTTATGTTCACATATTATTGCTATACTTTTTATTTGTCATCTATATATTTATTAAAGAATATGCAAGAGTTAATTATAATTGCAATGCAAAAAATGATGAACATTTTTCTTAAAGTATTAAGTCTTGCATTGTATACACAATGAACGGTCAATATATACCATGTTACATTGATTTTGTTTGTATCAAATTTCAAAGAACAGTATTGATTGATGAGAAAAAATTCCTTTTCCTCAAATGAAACCTTATCGATGATGCAAACACGATCGTTGAGACAAGGTATATATTTTGCATTGCTACTACCAAAAAATTGCAATTGAATATTGTATCAATGTATGTTCAATACAATACAATCGCATTTTTTTCAGTAGTAAACGTGTTACATTTGCTTTTAAATAATATAATAAATATTACAAAGTCACACGTTACAGTATTTGTGCACCAGATAGGGACAAATGTTTGATAACATGTAAAAATAATTGAACAAAAACTTATTACTCTTGCTCTTTATAGAAGCTCTCGATATTCAATAATTAGCAGTATAATCACTTAAAATAATTGCTACATACATCGTGCTCGTCATTGCTGATTTTTATTCCTTGTATTATGATACTATGTTCTGCCATAATATACCATACCATGATATCATATGTTTGGTAAAAAGGTCAAGTGTATTCACATAATAGTTGTGTGCTTTAACAATTTGATAAGACTTTCTTATGTGCTTAGTAATGTAATTTATAAATATACCTGAAAAATATATTTATCGATAAGAGCAACATACGTGACACCATTCCGTTAAAGAGTATTCTTTTATTACATTGTTTATGAATGGACAAACATCTTGTCTACTCTTTCTTCTGTTGTTTTAAAACAGTAGTACAGTATTGTGTATTATTTATTTTATATTAAATGAAAGAAGTGGGAAAGATCACATAGTTTAATTAGAGCAATGTAAAAAAGATTGAAATAATTAAAATATTTTGGCATAAAAAGATAATAGCTGGTTGATTTAGGATTCATGTTTCATTTTAAAATATCACGTAATATTTTGGAAAACATTAGAAGAATCTTTCATAAATGTAACGAGGTCTACTTTTAATAGATAAAAGTACACACACACAAAGTTTACTTTTCTTAAATCCTTTTATTTCTTTGTATCCTGCCTAATAATTATCCGAAAACTTATTTGTCTATCCTTTTTGTGATACGTATCCTAGCGCATATGTGTGTGTGCGTTTATCGTGAGTGCTGTTATGCGCATGTGAATACACATACGGCGTGGACTTGGTATTATGAATATTTTTGTTATATCTTATATATCGAGATACGAATATGTGATAAACTGGTGTGCAATAAAAAATATAGGGGATAATGCGATACACTTTCAAACACATTCATAAAATATATGTATTTTTGAAAATGTTATTGCGTATTTAAGAAGCAATGTATAGAGATCTAATTTGCAATTCTAAAGTTTTTAATGAGTTTTCAAAATTTTGTTTCAACATCTTAATTATCTAAAGCATTTTTTAATATCAATCTATCGATATGATAAACGTGCAGAGCAGAAACGACCATTAATTGTTATATTTCATTGTGGTGTAGCTATAATTATAAGCATGCAAGGGCTGTAGGCTAGCAATTAGGGATCACATCACGTGTTACATTAAAAACGTACTGTCTTTGATGAGGGCTCTCTTTTACAGAAGAAAAAGGATGTGTGGTTGGCCATTGGTAGTTTAAGACCAAGGCATGCTCAACCCAAGATTGCAATGCTTTCCTAAAACCCGATAAAACGATTGGTAAGTCTGAGCGAGGTGTACGCGGCGACTCGCGACACTAAGCTCGCCCCGTCTCTCTTGTTCTCTATCGCTATCCCCTCATCTCAGCCCCCTGAGACCAGTAAAGTCTGCCTGGAAAAGACAAAAGAGCACGAGAGTTATACCACCATCTGGCAATCGTCTATATCCTCGAAAATTTAGTGCTCAAGGGAGAATTGTCAACATGTTCATAACTAGCAAAGTCAACTTAATGTTACATCTAAGTTCTTATAGCTACTGTTTAAATTCAAAATGTTGAACATGCACAGAACTTATTATTATGAAACCTACTAACGTCAAATGATCTGCTTTTTGTCCCCTTGTTCGCGCGACCCTGCCACATCGGCTGGCTGGCATGGCATTCAACTGTTTGCTGTTCGTAGGAGCAGGACTCCTCCTCCAAAGACAAGTCCTCCAAGGAAAACGAGTCTAGTCGCAAATCATCTGGGTGAGTTTTTAAAATTTACCTTTACTCTTCTTACTCTTTATTCTAACGTTTATACTAATTTGCTTTACGTTTTAATGTGCTATATAAACTTTAGAAATATCTCTTTAAACGGAATCATAATTTGTACCGCTTCTGATATTAACTCACGTTAAGATGGCCAGTTATCATATCTCAATAGTATAAATATCTCTACAGCATGTAACATTAATATGTCATTTTATACATTATTGAGATTAAAGTAAAAAATATACACTTTTTAATGTAAATTACTCGGAAAAGCACAAATTTAATTAATGCAATATTAAAGATGAATATAAACTTGTCTTTGCAATGGCCATTTGAAGTTATATTCTCTTTGTTATAGACCCCATTCAATTAGTGTAAATGCTGGTTATTTTGATAATTCCAAAGGTTAGACTTCTAAATGGTAAGTACATAGGACCAAGAATAATAGAAAATAACAAATGTATTTACAGTAAGTGGTCATTCGTATTAGAGTTAAAAAGGAAATGAGAATTAAAAAGAAAAATATTTGACGATTCGTTGTCGATAATTAAATATTAATAAAAGCTAATAATATAGTTCAAACACTTCTATCGATACAAATCGAAGATTATTTAGCGGAGGATACATTTTTATTAAAATCATTACTCTTTGGGCATGATTTTCTTATTACTAATTCGTACGTTTCCTTCTTTTTTAGGAAGAGCAAACATCGGTCTCGTTCTCGGTCACGGTCTCGTGATCGTCGAGACAAAGACCGGCGTGATCGCGACAGAGACAGGGATAGAGACAGAGACCGGGACAGGGACAGGGATAGGGATAATAGGGACCGCGAGAGAGACCGAGAGAGGGATCGAGATCGGGATCGGGATCGTGATCGCGAACGCAGACGGAGATCGCGCTCGAGGGATCGACGTGATCGTGACAGAGATAGAGATGGAGACAGAGACCGAGATCGAAGAGACAGGGATAGGAGAAGAAAAAGATCTCTTACTCCAATCACGTTACCCAGAGCTCGGCCTCCTTTTGGCAAAGGTGTTAGTCCCCTTGGAATGTAAGTATAATTATATATCCATTTATTAAGGGCAAGGTTTATTATCGTTTATCCTCCGACTTAAGACGGTAATAATCTTACAGAGTATTGTTTTTTGTGTTATAGCAGAAACGATGAGTTGACACCGGAGGAGCGAGATGCTCGTACAGTATTTTGTATGCAATTGAGTCAGCGTATACGCGCACGCGACTTGGAAGAATTTTTCTCTAGTGTTGGCAAAGTTCAAGATGTCAGACTCATTACGTGTAATAAGACGAGACGCTTTAAAGGTATTGCGTACGTGGAGTTTAAAGATCCCGAAAGTGTGACACTTGTAAGTTCTTTTTTAAATAGTTTTTTTACCTTTTTTATCTTTTTTTTT
>JAIFRP010000019.1:37755-79886 GCA_032403825.1 Odynerus spinipes | reverse complement strand
TTTTTTTTTTTTTTTTTTTTTTTTTTTAATTGTACCACTCAATTTTCTAATCTTGAAAACATCTATGATGTTTATTCAGGCGCTTGGATTATCAGGTCAGAAGTTACTCGGCGTTCCTATAGTAGTACAACACACTCAGGCGGAGAAAAATCGCATGGGTAATTCTATGCCAAATTTAATGCCCAAAGGTCAAACGGGACCTATGAGATTGTATGTAGGTTCTCTTCACTTCAATATCACAGAGGAAATGCTTCGTGGTATTTTCGAACCATTTGGAAAAATCGATAACATTCAGTTAATCATGGATCCTGAAACTGGTAGAAGTAAAGGTTATGGCTTTTTAACGGTAAGCCCTTATTGTTTATACAGCCGTGTATATTGAGGTCATAACAACTTTTATTAATTACTTATTGTATATATGCGTTTACTTACAGTTTAGAAATGCGGACGACGCTAAGAAAGCTTTAGAGCAATTAAATGGTTTCGAACTTGCCGGTAGACCAATGAAAGTTGGAAATGTCACGGAACGTACGGATCTAATACAAGGTCCGTCGCTTTTGGACACGGACGAGTTAGATCGAAGTGGTATCGATCTTGGTGCCACCGGCAGGTAAATTTACGAGACAAAAATACAATTGCATATACAGGGTGGGTCGCCACATTTTACCATCTAGATTTACGTCATTATTATTACGCCTAGCAAACAATGTTTCAGATGAAGTTGAATGGTTTTGAGAGGGGCACATTCCGATGGTACATTTTTTTTGTGTAGGTGGACGTGTAAAGGACATATGAAGGACATTAATGTTTTTTTAAATGGAATCATATATTTTTTATTGCATCAACTGATGCTCCTTCATATTCTTTACAAAAAAGTATTAATCTATTTGTGTAAAAAAATCATTATTTTAGGAGATATTTTAATTCTAATTCGTTAGGAAATCGTGACTTTCTGGTACATTATCACATTGAATTCATAATATTGACCAGAAAGTCACGATTTCCTAACGAATTAGAATTAAAATATCTCCTAAAATAATGATTTTTTTACACAAATAGATTAATACTTTTTTGTAAAGAATATGAAGGAGCATCAGTTGATGCAATAAAAAATATATGATTCCATTTAAAAAAAAACATTATGCCCTTTACACGTCCACCTACAAAAAAAATGTACCATCGGAATGTGCCCCTCTCAAAACCATTCAACTTCATCTGAAACATTGTTTGCTAGGCGTAATAATAATGACGTAAATCTTGATGGTAAAATGTGGCGACTCACTTTGTATATACATTGTGCACTTTACAAGTATCGAATGTATTTGTCAACTGTATCGTTCGACATTCGTTTCGCAGGTTACAATTGATGTTCAAACTGGCAGAAGGTACCGGCCTTGAAATTCCTCCCGCGGCAGCTAATGCTCTAAATATGGCACCCGTTATCTCCGCACCACCACCACCTCCACAAGCAGCTCCACCTATCGCGACACAATGTTTCATGCTTTCAAACATGTTCGATCCACAAAAGTGAGTATATCGAATAGATATCTTGGTGTTTGGATTCAAATTATTTCTAATTCAGAAATAATTCGTGCGAATTTGAGATACACAATAAAGCATATATAAGTAGATCCAGTGCCGAGATTTTCGTACTCTCGCTGGAGGAACGCATATGCGAAAATAAATAATAGTACCATTTTTATATCGCTGCATAAAAATTTTATATGTCAGCGGCGTGATGGTAATATAACATTTAAAAAAAATTATATAAATACAGCGAGTAACCGCAAGGTTTGCAATTATTCGCCGTAATGATTTTATTTAACCCTTCAAATTTTCGTCTAAATAACAAAAAAATTGAATATTATGACATTTTTGTGTTACAGCGAAACAAATCCAAATTGGGCGAAAGAAATACGTGACGATGTAATAGAGGAATGCAACAAGCATGGCGGTGTACTACACGTATACGTGGACCAAGCTTCCCCGCAAGGAAATGTTTATGTTAAATGCCCGTCGATCGCAACGGCAGTTGCCGCGGTTAATTCGTTACACGGCCGATGGTTTGCTGGTCGTGTTATAACCGCTGCTTATGTACCGGTCGTAAATTACCATTCTCTCTTTCCAGATGCTATGACCGCTATTCAATTATTGGTCCCAACCGCACCTCGACGAGGAATATGATCTCAAATGAATCGGATCACTTAAAACGTTGTAAATTTTTGTGTAGTATTACGATTCTTGTGCTCTATCCTCCCCTTTCCCGCCCTAAAAAGAGAAGAGAACGTTTTTTACAATAATATCTCTAAGTATATTAAATTAAGTATCGTTTGTGTTAAATTGTATAATATGTTTGTGCACAACAAGCATCTCTTATATTTTAAAAAGCCACGATATAATAAGGACCATATGTCTTCATTTATTCTTATTTTGTTACTAGCAATAGCTATGTACAGAATAATAGGATAGAATATAAAAGTTGTATGTATTATCACGTTAATCTGGAAATATATCATTTGAATTTAAAGTTTGTACGATTTTATATTTTCGAACATTGTGTTATGCGCAGAAGTGATGCCAAATTGGAAAACTTGTTATAATATTTTTTTTAACTTTTATACAACATCAAACGATCTGATAATTTATTATAATAGGCAAATGTTTTCTAATTTGTAATTAGATATGATTTTCGTCCGATGGCACCACTGAGAAAGTCGTAACTACGTTCAATCGAGTTTCTTATCTATGTTTGATTTGTGTTCAAGCGTCGTCGCATGTACAATTTAAGATATTTTAAAATTCTAAAAAAAGAGAAAACGTTTAAAATAAAAAATAAAAATTGGTCTTGCTGTAATGTAATATTTATGAACATCAGCTGTTCTTAATCGTAAATGACTATTCAAAATATTTTTGTGTTAATGATATTTCTCTGAGGTTATTGTATTAAGGTACTGTGCACTGTTTCGATTTTTTACCTTATACCGAAATACATTTGTTTTTCTATTTTTGATACTGTCATTTGATAAAGGTACTTGTAAAAAAATTATAATACATGATTATATATTTGAAATATTTGTTTACATTACTAAAATGTTAAATATCTATTTGACTACATCTTTTTAAAGACAAAATTCTCATTTCATTACAGTAACAATGTCTGGAGAACATTTTTTATTGATATGGAATAGTTTTCCAAGAAATTTATCTTCTGGATTATATACTTTATTAACTGATGAACAACTTGTTGATGTAACTTTAGCAGCCGAAGGCAAAATATTAAGAGCTCATAAATTAATATTGTCAGTTTGTAGTACCTACTTTAATAAACTTTTTAAGGTAATTTGTTATTATACAAATATTAAATTTCTTGCTTTTTTCCTTATAACATGTAACATAAATGTTTGTAATAATCTATTTATGTCATAGGAAAATTCTTGTAAACATCCGATTGTTATCTTAAAAGATATCAATTACGATGATTTATCTGCTATGCTTCGATTCATGTATCAAGGAGAAGTCAGCATTAAGCAGGAAGATGTAGCTAGCTTTTTAAAAGTAGCAGAAATATTACAGATAAAAGGGCTAACCGCAGAAAGGAAGGAGGTATATTTGCCTTGATTGAACATTATAAGAGTAAGCTTATCTTTCTTTCATTTTAGAAAGAGGACTTAATATTTGGAAATAACGTTGAAAATGTAGATCATTATTCCGATGTGGAAACTAATAGTGAGAATCATCTTCCATCTGTAAACGGTATTTATGGATGTGAAAATTTAATCGATTCTTTAAAAGGTAAATAAGCATGCAGATGGAATACAATCCCTTTGCAAAAATTAGGTTTTAAAGAAAGAAATTTAACAAATAAACTTTTTTATCCTAAAGAAACAGCATCTAATGCAAGTTATACTTCACAAAGAACTTTACTTATTGAAAAATGTAAAAATATCGATGCTCCCATTAGAAAGGAACATATGGAAAAAACGCAGTACGAATCCTTAAGCAATACAGGCAACATGGATGTAAATGCAGTTTATAAATCACATGTGTTGAATAATGTATTTTGCAATACTGAAGATAACTTGCATAAATCAGGTAATGCAAAATAGCCTTTATATTTACATTGAAATTTCAATTTCTTTTATGTTTATGATTTTCCACGTGTAGTTTCTTTTACATCGTGAAAATATTACAAATTATTAATTACATAGTTGCATTTACATGTATCTAATATATGTGTAAATATATCAGGCCCAAGTGGTATGGCATCAGAGGATCATAGAAATCATGCAGACAATGCAGATAAACCTGTCAAAGATAAAGCCAATCATACATTATCTCTAGAAACGACGTTGCGTCTAGTATCAGAAATTAGTCCAACTTTCTGCATGGAGAAAGGCAAATTGATACGGACGTATTCGTGTCCATGGTGTTTTCGTAATTTTACACGCAAAGAGAATCTTAAATTACATGTTCGTTATATTCATGGTCCGCTTGAAAATCTTACGTGTAAACTTTGTGGTAATAAATATAAAAACAGCAACAGTTTGCGTGTACACTCTTACCTTTATCATAATGTTAAACGGGACAAACATGATAAGTTACTTGTGACCAATAGTACGTAGGAAAGAATAAATTTAAATTGCAATATTAAACGAATAACATATTTTTATATACTATGATAATAGTAGTTATTAGAAAAATTACTTCAACTGTTGTTCAAATGTCTTTCTGTTATATAGCTTAATATTTAAGATATAAATAATAATATTTAATTAGCCACCAATGAACTTATACGAATAAAATATGTTGTATATTTCTTGTCATCGTTTGTCTACTCATTTACCATTCCATTGTAACTTCAAAGAAATTTACACAATGCTGTTACAATAATTTGTATTATTTGAAAGAACGAACAGAATATTTGTAAGTTAAAATTGAATGAAATATTCATTTTATGCTACATTAACTCTATAACATCCAACATTTTTATAATAGGATCATTAATAAATCCATCAATCAAATATGATCTTTTACAGGGTATTTGTGAATATATATATACAAAGAATAAATACAAAGTTAGAAACAATATAAAGATGTAATGATTAAAACATTGTACTATTTTATAGGAAAAACATGGATAGAAAATCATATAAATACATGTGCAAATTGTATAAATGTAGTGTAAACACAAACTCGATGATCGGACTCGATTTCATTAGCGACGGTAGTTGATCACAAATACAGGACATTATTACACTATATTTGAGGCAAAATAGTCGACATATGTACAGCGACGTACATCGATGCGCACGTGCAACATACGTCGCCTGATTTGCCTTTAGGTAGAGCAGTTGGACGCGCGCACACACAATTACAAAAAAGGTACATATACGATAAAGTTACTGACATGCATCATAACCTCAATCCAATATTTATATACGCAATATTATTATTCATTATTGCATAATTCTTTCTTATTCTTATTTAACCCTTATAAAATTCGTGCATTATGTTACAGATTTAAAAGAAAAATGAGTGATTCCGACGACGACAATTATGCATCTTTTGGTGTTCCTTTGGAACCTTTAGACGAAGGTATTTTAAATGAATTAAGTTTTTGTTACATACATGTATATATCGAATGTATTTGATGCTTATGACATGTGTCTTGAATTTTGCAGAAAATCTACCAAGGAAGAAAGCCATAACGATAGAAGATCAATGTGCATATGACGCGCAAGGTAGACGTAGATTTCATGGTGCATTCACTGGTGGTTTTTCTGCGGGATATTTTAATACTGTTGGAACACGCGATGGATGGAAACCACAACAGTTTAAATCCTCCAGAGGCAGCAAAGCAAAAGCCGTTGCACAACAACCAGAAGATTTTATGGATGAAGAAGATGTAAGCATATTTGGTATAGCGCCAAAAGGTATTAGAGCTAACAGCGATTATGAATACCATGGGCAAAAAGGAACAAAAAGAGGAAGAGCAGAGGCAATTCATAATCAGTCCTTGTCTTACAATCCTGTGTTAAAAGATCTTCTGCGGCCTGTTAAGTAAGTGATTATTTAAGAAAGATATAAATAAAAATAAACAAACTAAAAGCTTATTATCTAAATATTACTATTTGAGTATTATATATAAATTACAGAGAAACAGTCGGTATCATTCTTCTGAAGAAAATGGGGTGGAAACCAGGACAAGGAATAGGAAATAGAGTTACCAGAAAAGAAAAGATGAAAGCAAAGCAACAGATAGAAAAAATAAAAGTTTATAGCTGTTCCTTACCCAAAGATGAAGATAAAGAAATGGATAGTGATATGGATGACTCCGATGACGAAACTGTTAATATTACATTTGCTCCCGATGACTACGAACCTTTTAGGTAAGTGTAATTATACCATTAATCGTATTTGTTTACTACTTATGTAATTCTTTCATATATTTACGTTTTATAGGTTCAAGGGGAAAGATAACTACTTTGGTATCGGATACAGTGGTTTAAACAGACAAAATGTATTATCTAATCAAATTAATACAGAATATGATTATCAAAGTAATAATAAAAGCCTTCCAATATTTGGTCGTGGATTTGGAGTTGGTGCTTTTGAAGCTGATGACGATGATATATACGAAAAAGAGGACATGTCCCGATATGACTCTGTACTGGGACCAGAACGTAAAAGTAAGACAAGGTGGTCCAAGGAAGGTAATTCAAATGACAAAGGAAGCAATTGTATAGATGGTTTTGTACAAGCAATAGATAAATTAAATCGTAGAAAAATGTTTGCACCACCTCAACTTCCAAAAGATTACCATGCGGTTCACCATACTAGGAAAAGTCGCTTTTTTCCACCCATTCCGCGTGAATCAGTAAATGAAAAGAAAAAGATACTTAATGTCGTAGATAGAGCTAGGATTTTAGCTGATGTTAATTTTACTGATAAAACAGGACAACGGCAATCTGATACAAGTGACAAAGCATTGCCACCTAAAATTTCTACACCTGAACCTAATTTAGTATCAGAATCATCGAATTCTATAGAACATGGAAGCGTAGAAGATGGTAGGGATTTGGAAAAACAAAAAATGCAAACAAGTACTTCATGGGTGGATAAATTGAGTGCAAAGACATTTGTTAGCGGTGGTGTTACAGGCTTAGAACAGGTTACTCCTGGACTGTTGAGTAAATCGACAAATTTAGGTACCACGCTCACTGATGACGGTTCCGTTAGTAACCAAATTTTTAAAAACCCATTTTCTAGCGATCCAGATAAACAAAAACGATTTCAGTTATTTCTTACTTCTTGGAAAGCCAGTGAGAAACCTAAATTAGAAAAAATACAAGCGGTCGAATCCATGACTGAGCAGGAAAGAGACCAGGAGCTCGTTGAATTTGAACAAACTGCTAAATTGATTGAGCAAGTACAAGATAATGATAAGAATACAAATGGATCAAATGATTCTACGTCAAATATAACCGTTAGTTTGGAGAAAGAAATAGAAGAAGCTGCAAGGATGGAAATGTTTGGGAAGTTAACTCGGGAAATAATCGAGTGGCAACCTGCGAGTATTGTATGTAAAAGATTTAATGTTCCTGAACCAAAAAATAGTTATGCACATATTAAACCAGAGAAGAAAATTAGGTTTTCGGTGTTTAATTCATTAAATTTCGATACGTCGTCTAGATTTTTAAGAGCGACTGACACTGTTTCCAAAGGTATAGAAAATGAGGTGTCTACTTTGCCTAAGGATGAGTCGATAAAAGATCATGCACCTACTTCTACGCATTTAAATACTTTTACTATAAATAATGAACCAGAAATAATATCGGAAAAAGTGAAAAATTTTGAGGCTTCGTACGAAAAAATATTTGGTAAAACGGTCCACGAAAAATCTGAAGAAAAAGAAGAAGAGTTTGAAGACACGAAGATCGAGACGAGTGGCATAAAGAACTCAGAAGAGAAGAAAGATCTTTTTAGAGCGATCTTTCTTAGTAGCAGCGATGAATCGGAAACAGAAATGGAAGAAAATATTGATAATGAAGTGGTAAAATCTGTGCTGATCGGTGACTCTTCGAGCGGCGTTAATACATCGCGAAATATGTCTCCACCGAGAGGTATTTTTGCAAAATTGGATCTCGATGATCTTGTGACTAAAGCAGAAAATGTTAATACAGGAAGCGTCGAGGATAATATTAAATCTAAAGAAAAGAATTTATCTACTCAGTTGGAACTATCGACTACCATTGAAAAAAATGTTGAAAATGAAAACGCTGATGCGCAGCAAACGTCTATACTATCGGAAGTTTATGGGCCAATGCTTCCGTCGAGATTGATCAAAGATGGAAATGTTTCGACAGATCCTGTTGGAAGTACAGAATTTCACAGGCCTATTTATAAAAGTGTTATAGTACCAAAAGTTGAGGATAAATTTCAAGGAAAGTGGGTAGAGTTGCATAAAACGAAGAAGTCAAAGAAAATTAAGAAAAAACACAAACACAAAGAACACAAAAGTTCAAAAAGTAAAAAAAAATCCAAGAAGCACAAGCGCTAATCTAATGACTTTTCAAATGTTGAAGACTTTTTAACTTCTGTCTTATCATGTAATATATTTTATGTCAAATATTAATTATTATGTAATTACTTGTTATATGCTTGTTATTACGTCAGCTTCCCTCGAGTCGAATATTATCCGTCTGTATAAAAGTTTAGAAAATTTTTATATTATTTAGAAATAAAAATTTGTTAGAAATAACGAAACGAATTTCTAACTTTATAGCGATAACGAATCTGTATATTGTTTTTAATTATTCACTTGAAATGATTTAAAGATAAAACTGTACGAAATTGTAATCATCGTGTACGTCTAATTTTTGCACCAAACATTAAAAGCTGTCTAATGATCATGTTAATTTAAAAAAAAAGGAATTAACAATTTTATTTAGAATTAAGATATAATTATTAAGTAAAATCTACTTGAATCCATTCTTATTACAATTTATTTACTTGGTCATTATACTATGTAGCACTGCAGATAATTTTAGGCTTCTACTTTTGTGTTATGTTTTGATATTTCAATAATTATACGATGATGTAATTTAAAAGACCCGCGCATTTGTTGTAGTATATATTTATCTTTATAGGGGCGCACGAATACATCAACAGTTTGGAAATGGAGAATTCGTACTCTATTGTCATTGCTCTATGATGCAATGAATGGGCGCTTCATGAGGCATTAGTGTATACGGTATACATCCATATACATCATTTTAAATTGTTTTAGGAGGGGTTGGCACAGTCGGCATTAAAAATTATATGTTTCATGTATATTTACAAACGAATAAAGCAAGTGCTAAATATTTCAAGAATAAAATTCTTCATTTATAAAAGTTAAATCTCTTTTGCGATGCATCATAAAATGAATCTCGAAGTAGAATATTTATCGGAAGAACATTTGACTGGCTTTGAACATTATAAAGTAAGTGTCCATTTTTCATGTCAATTGTTCTTTATTATTTTTTATTTAGCCTATTTGGTTAATAAAGCAAAATACTGTAAATTAAAGTAATTTGTCAGTAACAAATAAGAGACTGATTATATCGATATAATTGGTGAACAATAGAGATGTAAATAGAAACATATTTTTAAGCAAAACTATGTTTATTGTTTTATGTATAAATTATGCGAAAGTCATGTAATTTATTTGTGTCCTTGTATTGAAATATATTTATGGAACCCACTCTGACACGAGTTCGTGTACTTTTCAATTGTTAGGATTCTTTTTATATTATAATTATTGTTACTTTGTGAGAAGAGAAAGTATAATTAATGCATTTAACTAAAGAAAAATATATGTACACTGTTTTTCTTTTTAGTATAGCTCATTGGATACAAGCCCCCTTAGCGTATATGTTATGCATCCATTTTGGAATAAAGTTGTCGAGGTATAAATTCTACATAAATTTTTACATAATTCTTACATTTATAAGAAAAAAAACTTTATTATACCTTTGCTTTTTTCAGTATTGTCCAAAGTGGGTAGCACCAAATGTATTAACATTCTCTGGATTTCTTTTTACTGTATTAAATTTTATGGTATTTGCAACATTCGATTATTACTTTTATGCATCAAGCGACGATCATCCACAATATTCTCCTATACCTCGTTGGGTGTTTGCAATAGCTGCATTTAATATATTTATGGCATATACGCTTGGTAAGTAAAAAATAATATCTTTCCTGAAAATAGTGTTTTACTTAGTCAGCATATTAATAGGTTAAATTACAATTGATTATTGTAACATGTGATTTATAGAAACCATAATTATTTTCTATATACTGTCTAGATGGTATCGATGGTAAGCAAGCAAGACGTACACAAACTTCTGGGCCTTTGGGTGAATTGTTTGATCATGGTTTGGACAGTTGGACAGCAATGTTAATCACTGTTTGTATGTACTCTGTTTTTGGAAGGACAGATCATAGTGTTTCCCCGTTACGAATGTACTTCATACTTTGGAATGTATTTGTTAATTTTTATTTAAGTCACTGGGAGAAATACAATACGGGTGTGCTATTCCTTCCTTGGGGATATGATGCATCTATGTTGGTAAGTTACTTTCATAAAACTCTCACCTTTTTATTATATTTTGCAATAATCTTTATCCTATTATCTGTAACGTTCAAATGTTTTCAAATCTTAGGCAACTGTTTTGGTATTTATTCTGACCAGTATAGGAGGTCATGAAGCATGGAAATTTTATTTGCCGGGGGGAATATCGGCAGGAATAATGTTCGAAATGTTATTATATGTCAGTGCTCTTGTATCGAATTTACCAGTTGTACTTTGGAATATATATAAGTTAGTACGATTGCAATTTTTCATTATATGCTTGAAAATGGGTGACTTTTGCAGTAATATTCATTATAATTTATATATTATTGATTTATAGATCATACAGAGATAAGACAGGAAAAATGAGAACATGGCCGGAAGCGATAAGACCACTGGTGCCTTTGGTATTGTTATTTACGATTTCTACTCTATGGATATTATTTTCACAACAAAATATACTAGAAAAAGACCCTCGTGTTATATATTTTGCCATTGGCACCATCTTTTCTAATATATGTGTAAGTCTATATTAAGCAGTATTTTTGCATTATCTTAAATATGTAGTAAATATTTTCATTTTTCATACATTACAGTGTCGCTTAATTGTGTCTCAAATGAGTAATACTAGATGTGAAGTATTACCATGGATATTGTTACCTGTAACAGTGGCAGCTATTCTGTCATTCGTTTCACCTGAAATGGATCTGAAATCTATGTACTTTGTATCAATTCTGTCCTTGCTTGCCCACATTCATTATGGTACCTGTGTGGTATGTCTGCATTTTCATTATATCACTGAAATTCTATAATGGCTTAATAAATGTAAAATGTATATTTATTTTAGGTACGTCAAATGTGCCGTCATTTTCGTATTCATACATTCCATATAAAAAATCACTCTGATTGACTACTTGCGGATAATACATGTTAGAAATAAAGAGAGCAACAGTATGGACAAGAAGGAATTAAAAGAAGAGCAGAAAGAAAGGGAAAAAAACAGAAGCAAATGAGACTTTTGGCACACAACTGTTAGTAATGTATGAAGATCATAGATCGAATGATTCACTTGTATAGAAAACCAAAGTAATTTAAGTCTTACATTAATATAATGTAACTAGTTACAATTTTAAGTAAATTCTCCTTTACTTGAAATCTGATGGGCAATATCATATTAATATAATTATGCCATCAATTCCTCTAAGTAATGGAGAAAAATTGCCTTTAAATTATTAATTCTAGTAATTTTATGTTTACCATTAATTTAACATTGTTTTTGGCTTAACTTTATATATATATACACATGTGAGTACTAATATTCACCCTATGCCATTAGTTTGATTTTACCATGCGTGTATATTGAATGTGTCCTTTTGGTTCTTACATGTATCGTTCCTTGTATGTTTCGTATCGATAGTATGTCAATGTACTTACATCTATGTATTTACGGATACATATTTGTATATTTAATCATATTAATACGAACATATGAAATTACATATTGAAAAATGTTTGAGTCATACGGATAAATAACATACACTAACATTTATCTGTAATTGTAATGCTACTGAAAATTCTAATAACATTAAATACATTGATCTTTGGTTCTTAATTATCCAGTAAGTCTAATTAAAATGGTCAAAATATTTGCACAGGCGACTCTATACATCTCAATTTTACTTTACATACAAGGAAAGTAAAAAGTTAAAGTACATTAATCTCAAACTGTATAGATATTGATAAAAGGTGTTACTTATAATATTGTATAAATATAAATGTATTCACTCCAAGGCCAAAGTGTGTACTTTTGCATATTGAAAACGAAAGATGTATTGATACTTCAAATAATGTTAAATCAATAATATAATTTTTACGATTGAAAAAATTATCATGATTTATTGTTAATACGTCATGCTTTAGCATCATTTGTAGCAGTCTATTTTTAGTTAATCTATTTCAAATTGATTAACAAAGATTATGATACATGCGACCAAAAAGCAATATTTTTTAAGTAAAAATGTGTATAATGTGAATAGAGATGAAAATATATATAGTGATTGAGAAAATTTAGTACATAATCTTACACTTTGTACAGTTTCTTACAATTCATTAAAGCAATAACATAATGAAACTTTCTATAATTTTGCTGCAATAATAATTGTATACTTAATATTATGTTTGTACAAACAAGCTGTATTTCAATTTAAAAAATTGAATTATCAATATCATATTTTTCTTAAAGATATTTAAACGTACATCCAACTGTATTTACTATATAATACCAGATTTTAAATATTCATTCTTTATTTTTATACGCTCTTCCACAGGTGGAAGGAAAGGTTTGATATTCTTTGATTTACGATCAGCCGTTACCCGTTGCTGTAATATAGGTTAATGTCATGTAATCAAAGATAAATAAGGCTTATTTTTAACAAAAATATTATGTGAAATTTACCCAAAAATGTTTACAAGTTCTATAATTTTCGAAATAATCTGTACAAGCATCAGGAATATAGTTATTATCGTTCAAACACTGCAATGACAAGTCGTGTTCCTAAAGGTTAAAATTCCATTTAATATATTAGTGTATTACGGTAAATACATATGTAACTCATTATTACAGCAGAGAATACCTTTAAACATGGATTATTAATTGCTTGATCGCGTTTTAATTTATGTTCTTTCATCTTATCATCTGATGCGTTCATCTCTTGCTCAGTAAGTATAGGAAACCTTATTTCTTCTTATAAAATATTCGGTTCTCTCAACAGATCTCTCTCTTCATCTTCAACAGATAGATTATACAATCGAACATATGTATTACATGTACAAGTTATTAATAGCTTTGTTATTCTGTGTTTATTAAATTTTATACGTTAACGAAATACTATACATCATGTTTCAAGTTACACAAGAAATATTACAAAACACAAGATATGATGTAGTATAAGTGTAAAAAAATAATACTAATTTTTGCTTTAAATTTCAATTAGTGTGGATGGAAATACTACAAGTTAACCTCCAAATTAAGGACAATGCGTTTCTTTGAAATTTGTTTGTGAGTTAATCTTTTTTATCTTTTGCAAAATGTATTAAAGTTGTTGAGATTTTGAAATACATTTACTTAAATATTTTTAAACGCGGGACACTGTGTTCATTGAAGTATGTGAGAATTGCAATTTATTAGTTTCTGCAATTTTCTCGCATACGAACGTAAATAAATGTTTGTCGTTAGATATACACAGATTTGATTATACTTCAACACATTTTTTCGATAGTAATACTTCTCAATACTATTTATGATCATAAACGTTACACTACCACCCTCTACGTCTATTTACCGTACTAGGTTATTTTTGTTCAGTCAAGATCCATTGCGTCTATATCACAAATACGAGTGAAAAAGCAAAAGATAATGCTTTTATTTTTATGATTTTGTATTTATTATGAAAATACATAAAATCTCATTGTTAATTCAGGAGACTGTGCTTGATTCCTCTCGTCGTCTTTTTTCAGTTTCCTTACTTGCTATTCAAATTAATTTCATTGAGACATTTAAATCTACTAACAAGATATAAAATTACGATGGACAAATTTTAGCCGCTTATAAAAATAATGTCATCTATTTAATTTTTAATTTTTACCAGCAGATCTGTTTATCAATTAGCAACATTTTCAAAATTTTTTCAGTGATTACTCTCATTGTGTGTGTAGGTACTATAGATGCATATAATACGCAAAGTATGTGATCGCCGTCTTTCAGAGCATGACATTTATGATATTCTGAACAAAGATATGTCTCCTTGGCACCTATAAACATCCATCTACTTTTTGAATTCGTGTTTGTGCATTTTTGTTCCAACTCAGACGAAAGTATAAATGTTTCTACAGCCTGATGATAAAAAGTTCTTAAAATATCTAATCTATGAGTTCCCGTGACACGATTCTTTGTACTTTGTGCATTTCTACCAAGTACAAACTTCTCTATTTTACAGTTTGCTAACAGGAATCTACAAAAATAATGCATTGATAGTTTTCATTTTAAGTAACAACAAATAAAATTTGTTTCATTTTGCAATTAAAATATTCACTTTACCCTAATACATTAATATCCAGTGAGATAGCTGTTGGTACATTTCTTGGATAACATTGTTCAGAATTACGTAAAATATCCATACTGGCTTTCCAACATTGCGTGGCATATCTTTCGATTTCAGATAATTCTGGATTTGGTCCACATAGTGCAAGCACTTCGACATGATTTATTAGCATAACAGATACCAATCTAAAAGCTATCTAAAAAATATTGCTTTTACATTTATTATAACGAAAATGTAATTATCCATGCAAATCTGCAATAAACTGCGATATAAGTACTCACATTTGGACTTTTACAAGGTAAGAAAATGGGTAAATCACGTGCTGTATAATTACTTTCAGTAGCTATTGTCATGATTAACAATTTTCTTTCTATAGGTTCCAGAGACCACCAACCATCTGTAGCTACTGCCAAACAACCGTGTACCAGAACACATCCATATATTGAATCTAAACATTCCATGTATCCTTCTAAACAAGTCTTTAAAAATCCTTATAAAATATATATTAGTCATTCAAGTGTATATGACATAAGCTAAGCACATTATTAATGGTGTACCTGTAACAGATGATTCTCATGTAAAATTATACACTCTGTCATATTAACAATATCTGTTTTTGTACAAATTCGATCTCCAATATCCAAGCATTCTAAGAGTCTATCTATAATCAAATTACATGCACGCAAATCTTTTTTTAAGCGTTCTACATTTTTTGCATTTCTAATTTCATCGATACCAACAAATAGTATCATTGCACCAAAAGCAGCATCGAGGAATTTATTTAAAGTATATTTTGTGGCACCATTTGCAATAATTATGAGTATAATACTTTGTTCATATTCTTTCCATATTATGGTTGTATCTGGTAAATCTGTGTTTAAAAGTTTTATGTTTTGTGTTTTAAGAAACATATGAACGCCATTTAAAGATGCCATTTTAGAAAATGTGATCTAGAAATATTTTATAAAGAGGATAGGTAAAATAACACAATATACTGTAGTTGGTCTATTTGAAGAGTAAATGCAAACCATTTCTTTTTCTCCCTTTTGACGAGAAAAAAGTGGAATTCCGCCTGATGATGTTAAACACATTACTTGCGCTGCCATAATTTCTTCCTTCTTTTTTTTTTTTTTAATACCTCTACTTAATTTTTCATATCAATATTTGAATTAAAATAAAACTTAACCAAACATTGTACTTTATATGACTTTCTTTGTTTACAAATCAGATGCTACATATGCGATATATTTATGTATGTATAAATATACGTATATACGTTGAATTCTCCGTTTATAGGAATAATATCCTAAAAATTTTAATTTGTAATAATCGCTTAACGTTGCTGTCTATGTACCTTACATTCCCAAAGGACGCGTCAGTTGAATTGTGATATGTTAAGAATGCAATAATATGAAAGAAAAAGAAAATAAATAATATAAATCCAATACGCATAAAGAATATCTTTAGATTAAAATTATAAAGATGCAATGATACAATATTTTTATAATACATATATATTTATGTCATTTTCATTTATTGTAAGTTTTGAGGTTATATAACCTCAACAAATGATGGAAGAAAGAGATTATAAAAGACGTACTTTGTACATTGATCGAGTTTTTCCAGCTTTAAAATTCGATTCAGATGTCGTAGATATTTCTCTAAGACGACCATGCATATCCAATTTAGATATATTTTTTCTAACTTCTTCAATTATAATGCACTTAGTTGATATGGCATTTGACATCAACGTTGCAATAAGATATCTATTGGCAAATAAAATAATATACTTTGCTTGTACCGTACTCTTTCTATTTATTCCATCTTTCATAAATGTAATTATTAGCAGAAGAATGCAGCGTCAAGATGAAGAGGTAAGCAGAATTATTCAATCTGTTTTATGCTCATTAAAGAAAAAAATATTAAATATGTATAACATGTACATTACATAAAAAAATCAATTATATATGTTATTTATCTGTATCATGTTATAGATAGACCTGGACTTGGTTCAATTACAAAATCATAAATCTGCACAAATGATGACTAAGAAGAAAGTATGTTGTATCTTGGCCATTGTTTTCCAATTAGCTCCAGTGATACATTATTATGACACTTTGATTTATGCTTTAAAAGCACGTAAATGTGAGAAAGCTGGGGATTATGATGGACAGAAACAATATTATTTTAAAATGCTGAAGGAGGATCAAGACGTTGCCCTTCTCAGAGTATTTGAATGTTTTCTTGAAGCAGCACCTCAACAAGTTCTTCAATTAACAATTTTACTGAAACATTACAACAGTGATATCAATCTAGAATGTATTTATCTTATTTTGTTGTTTTTATGTCATGTAACAAAATGACATACTATAGACGTCATGTTTCTTATTTTTTTTTTTAGTTATACATCAAGTTGGAAGTATTATTAGTTCTTTAGCTAGTATGGGCTGGGCAATGGCAAGTTATAATCGTAGTATTCGATTAGCTCAACGCAACAAGCAAACAATAGGCATTCGAGGTAGCATATTTCAATTTTTATGGCACTTTTGTGTTACAGGTATGTTGTTCATTGAATAGATCATATTAATTTTCAGTATGTAAGATGCCAGACTTACATTGCATCATTTTTTGATTACAGTTTCCAGAATTTTAACAGTGAGTTTAATTGCAAGTATATGGCCATTGTACACTATTGCTGCTTGTATCTGTCATTGGATTATCATGACAATTTGGATCATAGTCGAATCTCATGGTGTATTACAATTCTGTCGTAAAAGTAATCATGCACCTCACGTTTCACCGATGATAGTGGAAAGAATTTATTCTATTCTTTTTGCCTCTGTTATAGGTCTAGTTCACATATTTATATATTTAAATGTCGTAGATGGTAATACTCTTCTAAGACATGTATTTTTTTATGGACTATGCTTTTGTGAAAATTTAATTGCAAATCTTCTTTGGATGTTCAATTTGTCTAAAGAGGCAAGAAATTCTTGGTATTTTTGTACATATATTTTTCCTTGTACAGTACCTTTTTTGTTAGGTATTGCTGCCATGATCGTTTACTATATGTTTTTCCACCCAACAAAGGAAGAACAAGTGGAATCAACCTTGAGAAATGAAGATCGACTCAATTGCATGTCTTGATGTTATGAACTTCTGTTCATAATGTCATTTAAATGTGTCAATACGTTTATACATTACAGCATAAATGACATTCCTTAATAATTTATTATTTTTTATATGAATTTTATAATATTTGATACAGTTTTTTGTAACAAATAATGATCGAGATATTTTTTACTAATGTATATATATATATAAATGCGTGCGTGTATAAAGAAAACCAATAAAATAGGCAAATCACTAATAAAGTGTAGTGATCTTATGAACATCACTGTTTTCAGCTCTAATTGATGTGAAAATTTAGACTAAAATTAATGCTATTTTGTCAAATGATGGTGATGCAGTGAATCAAATTTTTGTATTGGACACATTTACTCATTTTAAAATAGAACACTGATGTGATATGAATATCCGTAATAGATATTTGTATTTTATATAAACATTTATTATTAACAAGATTAAAAAATGTGTACACATAATATAACAGGAAATGTCACGAATAACACATATACACTTGTTTGTATCTATTTGAAACTTTCACTTATAAAAAGAAAAAAAAACTCACTTATAACA
Organism: Odynerus spinipes; assembly: GCA_032403825.1. Classification (NCBI taxonomy): domain Eukaryota; kingdom Metazoa; phylum Arthropoda; class Insecta; order Hymenoptera; family Vespidae; genus Odynerus; species Odynerus spinipes. The sequence goes on along the minus strand of JAIFRP010000019.1, from coordinate 61,469 downwards.
CAAAAATATCACTCTAGCAGCAAAGCATCTGAGTTACTGAATAAACACACGAAGGACGTAACAAACTCTTAACTAGATGTATGTTATAAATCTGATTAAGTAAATTGCATAAGAAAATAATGTAATTAGTAGTATGGCTTCAAGTTGTGAAGCCCTTGGTAAGAGTATATGAAGGCACCACCGCAACGTTCAGAATTGTCACTTCTGGTCGGGAAACAAACATTTGCTAAGCAGCTTGATTAGAAAAAAGGTGCCAAATGTTCCCTATCCTGTTTCTGGCATTCGTTGTAGCCATCAAGGTATACAAGAAGACCACGCCTAATGGTAAGTTACACAATGCAAAGATAGATACATCGATTACAGATAAATTATTTTTCAAAATCAATACTGCACATAAAAACATTTTTTCTTATAATATATTTTATATCATATACCTATATTTAAATGCTAATAGGCAAGGTCACTGTCTACCTTGGGAAAAGAGACTTCATCGACCATCTAGATCATGTGGACCCCATTGATGGTATCATTGTTGTGGAAAATGATTACCTCCAAGGACGAAAGGTTTTCGGTCAGGTTAGCATAAATACATGCATTCTTTAAAGTTTTCTTAAAAACTATGAAGCAATATGAGAATCTCTTCTTGTTATTCAGGTGACTACCACCTACCGTTTTGGCCGGGAGGAAGATGAAGTAATGGGCGTCAAATTCAGCAAGGAATTGGTCCTTTGCCGAGAACAAATAGTTCCTATGAAGAAAGAAAAGCAAGATATGACTCCGATTCAGGAACGATTATTGAAAAGATTGGGGCCAAATAGCTATCCATTCCTCTTCCAATTTCCTCAGAACTCTCCAAGCTCTGTTACTCTTCAACCTGGGGACGATGATCAGGGAAAACCATTGGGTGTTGAATACACCATCAAAGTTTTTGTTGGCGAAAATGAAGAAGACAAGGTAATTTAAACAAAAAGAGTAAAGAATAATACAAAATGGAAATTTAATGTATACTGAAAAAAACGTTGATTATTATCATAGGGTCATAAAAGATCATCTGTGGCATTGACTATCAAAAAACTGCAATATGCACCACCAACACGAGGACGCAGACTTCCAAGTTCTCTGGTATCAAAAGGATTTACTTTCTCTCAGGGAAAGCTCAACTTGGAAGTTACACTTGACAAAGAAATTTACTATCATGGAGAAAAGGTAGCAGCTAATGTAATTGTTACAAATAACTCTAGGAAAGCTGTAAAGAACATTAAGGTATATAAATATTAATACACATGCTAAAAATATTTCCTTTCTTAAGTTGTTACATTAAACATGATACTTTAATTGTAGCTATTTGTGGTGCAACATTGCGAAGTTACTATGGTCAATTCCCAGTTTTCACGACACGTTGCTAGCTTGGAAACTCGTGAAGGTTGCCCCATTACTCCTGGTGCATCCTTTACAAAACAATTCTACCTTGTACCTCTGGCTAGCAGCAACAAGGATCGCCGTGGTATTGCTCTAGATGGACATCTTAAGGTACTGCAAACTTAGTGAATAGATAAATACAAGTCTTTTTCTCTAAATGATCTAACAACTTTTTCTCTTCATATATCACAGGATGACGATGTAAATCTTGCATCTTCTACCATGGTGCAAGAAGGTAAATGCCCTGCAGAAGCAATGGGTATTGTTATTTCTTATTCCATACGAGTGAAATTGAACTGCGGCACTTTGGGTGGTGAATTGATCACGGATGTTCCATTTAAATTAATGCATCCTGCTCCTGGTAAAGAAAATATTTGAATTACAAGCAAATTGTTTTTATGCTACTACATATATAGATGTTGCAATCTATTATTTCTTTATTTCCATAGGATCTGTTGAAAAGGAAAAGGCTACCATGAAGAAGAGCAAGAGCATTGATAGGGCTCGTTACGAGAATTCCTGCTATGCCAACGATGACGACGACAACATTGTATTTGAAGACTTCGCACGCCTGCGTTTGAACGAACCAGAATAAGACATCTGTATATATCATATATTTTAAGAGAATTTTAAATTTTTCAGTGATAACATAAGAAGTATCATAGAAGGCAACATAGAAAGAATTGCGCGTTAACATCTGAAGAATTTAAAATTCTTTTGATGACAGACATAGGCAACTTATAATGAAAAACTAGGCAATCAATGAGGTAAAATTGTTAGTCATAAAAATATTAAATTGTGATCAATCAGTCATTCTATTAAATAAATATGATCATTATATGCATATTATGGAACGCTACTAGAAAAAATAATAAAAATAAGTAAAAAAAGCGAAAACGACAATACAAAAATGATCGATGTCGTCACGCAATTTTCGTGCGATTGTGGTGGTCGCACGAAAATTCATTCAAGCTGGCGACCAAAAAAAAGCGAGCTTAATGAATAATTTATATCAGATTATATTAAAAACTATCCCGTCTTACCAGAAGTGACATGTATGTTGTTAACCATAATTTCTTATTATTATGCTGTATATCAATATGTTTCTTTATTACTAAAGAATACTAAGTTCATAATATTGTTCAGTTATTATTACTGTACATTAGGATGAAAATAAAAAATAAAAATAGCTAATATTAGCTTTAAACTTCTATTGTCCTTTGGATCTCTTACAGAGTAAGTATAAAGAGATCATCAGTAAGATGATCTATACATCTATAATTACATGTATATACACTTATATTCGTAGTTGCAAATATACAATAATGCAATTGTAACAGTGTATAATTGTTTGAGTCAATACCTCTTCTATCTTAGACAACTATCTAATCATTTAACCCGTTGAACGGTAACGTTCCGTCTGTGAGACCGCTTCCATTTTTATTTTTAAGATAATTTCACTGCCAATTTTTGTTTAAGTTGTTAATTAATATCTCCAACAAATTTTCGTTTGAATTTTTCATTTATTCTATATAAAAATATTAAAAAACAATAATTAATAAACAGTTAATAAACATATTTTTAACAATGTATATAAATATTATCAAATATTAAAAAACAGTAAGAACTGAATTGTCCTTTATATAAATTTTGAAAAACAAAGAAAATTGTATTTCTTTTTTGTTTCCTTAAAAGTGCTAGTATCAAAGATGGATTAAATTATTATTTCTTAAAAATCTATTACATTTAACTAACATGCTTCATACATTTCGGTATTATAATCATCTCATAATATGTAATATCAATTATTATTATAAATCTAATAAATTGTATGATATAGCGTAATTGTTGTAAAAATGTAGAAAATTTTATGATTACAGTCTTCTTTACAGTGAGGGGTGACCTATGTTCCTGAGCCTAATTAATAACAGTTCGCACATCGATTCAGCGTCATTACGTATTAGTATTTGCTCGAGTCAATATCTTTTCTATCCTAGACAATAATCATGCTCAACCTATTGTTTCTTAATAACTCGTTACATTTAACTATAAAATACATCATACGTTATCATACTATAATACAATCATTTCATAATATATAATATAAATTACTATTGTACATTTAAAGTAATACAAAATAATTGTTATATAATTTAAGAGATGAATAAATCTTCAAAATAGCCAGTAACCTTCGAAATAATCAAATTCTCTGGATATAAACATTAATGGTACGCTGACGTAGATCAGTTCTTGTTAGTATTTGGTCGAATAAACATTTCTTGTATTTTAAACAATATCTTATTATTTAAACTGTACCTTCCAAATAATGTCATATATTTTATTACAGTATAGTATATCGGACATCCTATTATAACGGTATGAGCTATTTTATATTATAAAATCGATATGTACCTATTACAGTACCTATTACATAATCGTAATATTATTTCTAATCCTACATTACGCAACAGTTAGTTTATAAACATAATTACTGCTTAATATTTCAGAAATCATCATGGAAAAATACTGGACTATCTTAAAATGTAGTAATATAACATTTTATTATTATTTTAAATATATTTACTACAGCAATGATTGTAACATAGAGTGGTAAAGAAGGGGAGTGTGAATAAACAAAAGTCGGTCAAGCGCTCGACCTTGAACAAGGGACGTGAACCGACAGGTATTCATTACGTCATAATTCTTTGAAGCGTTAAAAAGCAAATTCTGTTTAATTTTTCCAAAGTTTTGGAACGGATCTCTATACGCAGCAACCTCCACGTGGTGTTTAACCTTTATAAATTTATTAAATTTACACGTCGCGTTTATTATCGCGGTTTAGAGTAATGATATTGACTGAAGTTCGCAATACGTTTATTCGACTAATTAATTTATAATAGATGACATAATTAAAATAATTTATTGTTTCTTGCCTGGAAGTATTTGAATGTTACATCTATAATTTTTAGGTATTTACGCTATTAGTATACTGCCTTAAATTTAACTTTTTCGGGATCAAAATCATCTTTAAACGATGGATTCATCGCGATAACTTTCCTCGCTTTGCATAAATCAGAAATTATCCTGATGTAGCGTAAAAATGTTGCAATTACATACATCTTTTTGTTTTTTTAACTCCTTTTTTATTATACTTAAAGCAGAAGCAATTCATAATTTCAAGCCAAGTGATTTCAATATAATTGATTTTATTTTCAACATAATGGACTATTTTAATAAAATTTATTATAATGGATTGTATTTCAATTAAATTACTAGTTTCTTTAATGAATATTTATTTTATAGATATAGGTTTTCTTTACAAATCTTCAGCACTGGCCGAACGCAATGCGGTCATACAGCCACTGTTTCTACGAAGTATATTTTGCTTTGATAATGAAAAAATAGCTTATACTGTGTATTATAGTGGCCTTTGGGTCAGTTCGGTAGAAGGTCGCGAAAAATATTGTTATGGTTCAAAGTGTGCTTTAAAAAATCTTCCAAAAAACATCGCCAGGATCATCAGGATGTACTGTGCTGCTTCTCGTCTTTGTATGAATTACAAATAAATCAACGATTTAACGATATTTTCAACCAACCTCACAACAATTTTAACCTCTTATGAGGGAGACGAGTGTTTTGGAGCCACCGCAGAACTTCTTAAGTAGTAAGTAACAATTTTTAAGTCCCCCAAGTGCCCTTCATGCCAAGAATGAAAGATCCGAATTGACACGTGTTGCTAGCTGTATATCGTAAATGTGTTGGTCGAAACGAGCATAAGTGATTGCGAATAAAGCATCTAGCATTATTCACGAGTGGTTCCTTATGTGCTCTTATTTCTCATTATTTTTTATTAGCTCAGGCCAGAATCTTCTTGTTTGAACGCGTCATCATTTCTTTCGAATCATTATCGAAGAAAAAATTTCATGCGATCTTTGGAAAACTAAAATGTTACAATTTAGTTTATCATTATTATATAGCCATATCAAGGATAGATGAAATTCATGAAATATAGTAATATATAATATACTCTATAAAATGCTTGTAACATGTAAGTGGAAACAGAAATGTGCAGAAATGTAATGTTAAGCGTAAGAGAAATCAAAAAGGGGTTGAAGATAGAAGAGGGGCAAGTTATAGTTACGACGCGTGCTGCTTGATGGCAGCATCAGCGATACGCGTGCGTCGATTTGCGATGTATAATTTGAAACTTTGTTCTTGCTTTTCGAAAGATATTTAAAAAGTTAAACAGATGAATCGAAGGCTGAATTATATAGTTTTACTGTGTATATTATTAAATGACTCAAGGTCGACAAATGTTTACTAAAAGTGCTGGTGAAGGATGAATTATTTGAACAGTATAGGAGGCAGCGGTACGAGTGCTGATTCTGGCCTCCAATTGAACAATGTCGAAGTGTTGTATACTAAAGTGCAAAGGGTTTATATAAAACCTCAGCATAAAGAAGAACGACAACGTGATCTTAGGGTGAACGTCGAAACTCATGCCGGTCTTAGCCCTGTTTGTCGCAAGGTATCTTCTGTTTCTAAAGGAGTAACCTCCATGCAATTTGTGTCAACATTTTATTTAGAATTCTATCTTTTTTATTTTGTTTCAGAGTTTGTGTGTTTTGTTATCAGACGATGATGATCCTTGCTTTCTGTATTCCCTATTTATTGCCGAAGATGATTTTAAAGTGTTAAAAGCTCAGCAAGGTTTATTAGTTGACTTTGATAATTTTGCAACACAATTAATATGTTTATTGGAGCAATGCAACGTACCTGGTTCCAACGTGTCAAAGGCACCACCAAAATTTCTTCTGCTATTAGCAGAAGAAAATGGAGAATGGACTTTCAAACTGGTTGAAACTAATAATTTTAAGCATCTTTGTCATTTGAGTTTACTTATATCGCCTGCAAGTGACTCCGATTTGAAAACTCACATGGCTATGAAGATAAAACAATTAAAAGAGAATATTGTACAAAAAAATAGAGACATACTTGGGTTAGAAACACGATTGACTGACTTCACAAATAAATTTGAGTCCAAAACTAAAGAATTCGAACAATTGGAACAAAGATATTTAACAGAGAAAAGTCAAATTCAAATTAACTCTACTCAACAAATTAGCATTGAAAAAGACAGGTAGATGTATTTACATTATTTGTATTATTTCTTTAATTATATTTTATTTACCGCACTAATTATTTGTGTGTTATCTATAATTTTAATATAGATTTGCTCAAGCAAGATTGGAGTGGCAACGTCAAAGTGACAAAGAAAAAATGGAATTAGAACATAGGCATTCTGAAACCTTAAAACAGTTACATGCTGAACTTGCTGAATTACGTACACAAAACATGAGTTATAAAGACAAATTATCTTATCTTGAAGCCACTAACAAAGAGCAAAGTAAACAATTACAGAATCTTGAAAAAGACTTAAATTTTGCTCAAAAGGAATTAGCTCTTCTAAAAAAACAGAATTCAAAATTAGATATAGATTATCACGAAAAAGATAAAGCAGTTAATAGTTTACGTACCAAAGTAGCTGTGCTAGAACAGGAGTTAAAGGATAAGGGTGTACTTATTAATAAACATATAGAAATGTTGAAAACAGCAAAAGAACAGAAACAACAATTAGAAGAACTTTTAGCTGAAAAAGAAGGTCAATTGCAACGTAAACAAAATTCTTTAAGAAGTTTAAGTGATGAATTAGTAAAAGCTAATGAAATATTAACAAAATTACAAAATGAATTAGCTTCTACTAAATCTAAATTAAAATTAAGAACTAGTATAGCATTGGAGCAAGAAAGATTATTAGACAGTAAACAAAAAGAGGTTGGTCAGTTTGAAAGTAAAATGGAAGGCTTAAACAAAGATATTAAGGAGGCGAAAGTAGAAATAGAACACTTGAAAGAACAAGTGAAAGTATTGCAAAATCAATTAGAAGAAAAGGACAAAGTTATAAAAAATAATGATAATGGTAAGCACAATAATTTCTTTATTTCCTTATTTATGCCTAACATTTAATCCATTCTAAATATTTCATTAAATTTCCTTATATTTCTCTCACAGTGATTAGCTGGCTGAATCGTCGATTAGCAGACAATCAATCTCCACTTCATAGTGCTGCTACTCCAGCTCCAATTACTGTTCCTGCATCTGTACAGCTAACTTTGCCAAGAACAAACAAATTATACACAAATAGGTTTGAAACACGAACACCTGCACCTGCCACTGTACCACCTACTACATTATCAGGATTGCCATTAAGAAATCCAATAGTTCAAAATCCAAATATTAATCAAACCACTCGTACATCAGCCAGATCTATGGGAGTTGGAATGGGAGATAGTACGATGGGTTTATCTTCCATTAATAAGACTGGACAAATTTCTAGTACCAGTACACCAATGGATCGTATTAATACTTTAAATAAATTACAAGGAAACATGGCAGGTACTTCATCTGTTCCTGCTATTGTAGAAAACAATAATCCATGCATATCTTCAAATGGAACAAAGGCAAAGGGTTCAAATGTTGCATTGCAAGGTGGGCTAAGAAGAGCTGGTTTATCAGATAAACCAATCTTGCCTTCAGCTTATTTCCCCAAAACTTTACATTGACAAGGCTGTTGGTCACATTTTGACAGAAAATAGTATAATAGAATAATTTAAAGTAAGTAAAAAATTTAATCTAATGAAGTTTGTTTTATAAATCAAAATATATAGCTAATGTAATAATAATGCTGCCATAAGTGTGAATGAGAATTATGAATCATACAAAGTGGTAGTATTTCAAATTTATTGTTAAGTGAAAAAGTACAAATGTACAAATAAGATATGAACGAGATAAGTATTACTACAGGAGGTTTTTAATATCAGAAGTTTAATACTTATTACTATTGTAACTGTATAAAAAGGGAATTTTGTATAATGCAGAAGGTAGTGATTATATGGATATACATTTACACACACACACACGCGCGCGCGCGCACACACACACACACACACACACAGACACATCTATAGTTAAGACAGTAACATTTGATCTCCCATGTTGTAAAGACATATACAATCAAGTATCTATTTCCAGAGATAGAGGTTCTTATTACTTGCATGTTGTAAATGAAAATAGTACCTTTAGCTTCTCAGTTTTTCTGAGATAGCAGGTCATATGTACCTGTATCCAACAATGGATTAAAAATTGGCACTCTTGGTGCGTAAACATATTTGTAATTTATACTTAAAATGACTTAAAAATATATTTATAACACATTAAAATTGGAAGCTAAGATAACAATATTACAACGGGAATATGATTTTATGTACAAAATGGTAGTGTAAACTTTGACGAAAAATGCTACTTATTGCATAGTCAACAATAATATTGATTCTTTTCTGGTCATTTCTAAGCTCTCTAATATTGTAAAATTTATGTATTTTTTCGTACAAAATTTTATAGTTATGACTCAGTGAAATAAACTATAGCCAAGATTTTTTAAAGATTTTATATGTAAAGTGAAATATTTTGCATTAATCACATTCCTACATATAAAAGTATGAAAACAAGATATTAATAGATATCTAAGACAAACATAATTTAATAATGTATTGACCCAATGAAGACTGTATAAATGTTAATAATTATAACAAAATCAAAGAATTAGATCACACTTTCAAACCAATTATATACTAAAAATTAACGTGCCTTGTATACAAGATAGGCTGGAAAAGTTCATTACATGCAAATTTAAAAAAAAAAAGATATTAAGGGACCGATACGTTAATTCATTAAATACAATGTATGATACTTTGCCAAAAAAATATTTTTACATGTAATACAATGGATTATTTCTAGTCTACCAGGTATTTCACATAAATTGACTTAGTATTTGCACCATAGCAAATATAAATTATGGACAATATAATCTTTGTGTATTAATTTTTAAAAATAGAATGTTTATAAACAAAGATAAAAACAACTCAGTCATGCCAATTCACTAAACTACATTGATCAACAGTATTAAATGTAATAAATAATAGATAAGTCCATAAACTTCATATATTTTAATACTTTTTGTACATAAAATGATAATAAAAATTATGTTATAGAAATATATTACCATTCATGTAATTATGAATTTTATTGTTTGATCTTTATTATAAAAAATGTTAATTTTGTGCTAATAATAATTTTTCTTAAATAAGTGAACAATTTTGTGTTTAATAAATATACTTAACTTTGCCAAAAGCACTTAGTATACTTTATGGTTATTAATAAATATGCCTCTGTGTAGGCAATTATTTTATTGTACAATATACATTTAAATCAATAAATATTTACATAAATGTCAATACACATTTAGAACCATCAAAAAATATATAAAATTAAGATTAATTAGCTCACTGAAATTTGTATATATAAACTATGAATTTGTATAATATCATATGTTCATAAGTTGGATATTTTGTCAGATAGACATTTGCTATGTGCAATATGCTCCTTTACAAATGACTATCTACAATGAGACATTTAAATAAATAACAGAATACTGTAACAAGTATTAAAAGAAGCAGGTTAGATAATTCACAAAATAAAACATTATGGTAACATTATTGCAGTAGATATTAGCCGGCATTATTCTCGGATGGTAACGTCGACTCAAGTGGTAACTCTGTATATCCCATATCCAAAAGAGGAAGGTCCATTCGTTTACGTCGACGTTCACATTTTGGACACGGTTTGTATGCATTTAAGCAGTCTGCATGAAACACCGCATTGCACGATCCACACTGAAATCATTTCATACATTTATACAGGTCTAATTTTTTTTTTTGCAACAAAGAACTACTGTACTTACTCTGTATGTTGAACCCATATCAAAAGGATAGATAACTTTGGGATTATTGCACACTTCACAAATAAATCCTTTCTGACTGCAAAGCCAACAACTTATCACGTGATTTCGTGCAAATTCAACTATTTTTTGCAATTGTTGAGCAAGAGTACCATTAGGTATATCCAGAAGGTCGGTAACAGAATACTGATGAACATGTTCATACAAATAATCCCTCGGGGCAACCATTCTTTGCAATGATTCGATAATAGGTTCACGGCAAGTAAATAGGTAGGCTCTCAATAAATTTAATTGTATTCTTAAAGATTGTAATTGTGCCATGACATCCACTGCCATATATATTTTTGGATTCAAAATTTTTAAATCCAACAAAGTATGACAATCTTTCAGGTACTCTGCAGCTTTCTGGCAAATGGGATAACGTTTTAAATCCCAATTATGAATTATACGCGATGGTATTAAATATTCTCCTTGTGCCATACAATCTGTACAATAATAATTTGCGGAAAATGAGCAAACGTATGCCTTTGAAAATGTCATACCAATAGAGTGACCACAATCAAAACAGCTGTAATTCTGTATGTCAAGGCCTTTTTCTCTTGGCAGCTTTCCCAATTGTTCATCAAAATTTATGACAGTCTAAAAGCAAAATTTATCATTTTAAAAAGAACTATATAATAAGAGATATATATATAAATTACATCAAATTAATAATATAATATTGTGTCAGACCTTAGTTACAACTGGAGATTTAGCTTCCTCTTCAATAGATTCTTTTTTTGGATATTTCTTTAAAAATTCTTGTAGATCTGGTACCATATTGCCAGCAGTATGATAGCTTTGAATAAGGGCATCATAAGTCGATCCATCGTCTGGAGTACGGGGAGCATCTGTTCCAGAACCATGAGATATCACAGAAGAAGTCATAGAAGATTCACAATCTTCATACGAGGTTGACCATCCTAGTCTTCCATATAATGAATTTCCTACAGTAGTAGGCACATTATCAGTAAAAACATTATTATTTTCTTGAAGATCATTTTGAATGACCATAGTTTTAGCATCTGTTCTCATAATTTCTACATCCTTTTTAGGTGTTCCATTAGCCGATGCACTTTTGGTATTGTCTTTGTCAGTTCCTTCTACTTTTTTGGCGTTTGCTTTATCAATCTTTCTTTGTTTAGACGTATGTGCTGGACTTTCACTTGTATGATGTGTGGTGTGATTGTTAGAGACTTTGTCTTTTAAAATGATTTTTAATGCTTCATCTTCTGATATACAAGTTATATTATTTAAAGCAGATTGTGAGGAATTAAAAGAACCTAAACTACCAATAGAACTGGCAGTTTCTACTTCTTCAAAATTATCATTATCCGTCAATTCCGTAGTTATCGTCTTTGCGATATCTACTGCACTAAATACGGGGCACGATTTCATAGGAGGTGACCATATACCGGCTAAGAGCAGAGGAGTACTCGACCAAAAATTTAGAAGGCTACTATTGCAAGCAAGTTCAAAGCGTATATAATCCAAGCTTTCTATCAATCGTTGAGTAATTTCTATTAGATCTGCATCTCTGATGAAGGCAGAACGATCATAATATGGTTTCAGAGCAGAATTATCCCTTCTTATAGAGCATAAATAGCTTGAAAGTAAACCTTCGTTCAAAGCTAGTCGTATCCAAGCTCTACAGTATCCCACTTCGGTAGTAACTTGCGTTAATGCTTGGATTTGGTCGATGATTTGACGATGAGAAAATACTAATAAAGGACCCCAAAAACTTGGTTGCGGCATAGCGTCAAAATCAGGGCCACTGAGAACCTCTGTCACTCTATTTAAAAGACTATCCTTTAGTCCGTGTAAAAATATAGCTTCAAGTACAGAGCATAACGTCATCGCCTCTTCGCAATTTCCAACAATTTCTTCTTCTGCGACGCCTGGTGCACCCTGCATCTCCATCACACATGTATTTAATTGCCTTTGCAGGGATTCTCTCACCAATATATTCCTTCTGTTTGTGAGAGAATTGACGGATTTGAGAAGAGAATTCATTGTGTACAGTATTCCTTGTCATCAATTTTTTAACGAAACTTTTATGATTCCATTGGAACATCTTCGTGACTCAATGATAATGAATAAAGAAGTCACTTAAATTGGTGTCGAGGTGTACCTTTATATCAATGTCATCGAATGCAAATGATTTATGCACATACGATGTAAATCACATTCACGTAATTCGAGCATCGCGCTTTCACTGACGAAAGAACAAGGAAGTGACCGTAAAACGAACGCAATCGTCACAAGATAAGAACGGCACGCGAACTTCGAACCAATTAACGTAATACATATCTGTGTTATCACTCTTTCTCTCTCTTCCTCGTAAGACGCGTGGATGCATTAAATAGGTTAGGTACAATAATAGCAAAACATCACAGACAACTCGACGTGCGATTCAAGTTTTATGAATTTGTCGATCGATCGTGCGTCTACAATCGCATGCAATCAAAAATACAAGGTTGAGGAAAAATGTCGAGATTCCTCCCAAATTGATTCTTTTTATTTCGCGATAAGATCGATTGTCTCGCATTAAATCCACTCGGTTCCAGGAAAAGTGAACGTTGGTAAACTCGAGGGATAATGACAACGTCACTGTTTTTTACGCACGTAGCGAAGGTAGTAGAGGTGTCTATAGTATGTACTTCTCAATCTCTCTTTCTATATCTGTTTATTCATCGCTAATAGTCACGATGAGGTGCGACAGGTTGCGCTGGCGAAAATTTTAACGCTTCGCTTGTTTCGAACGCAGTCAGGTGTGCTTTTGTTATGCCGCATTGCACCTGGCAGTCGTCTCGTTTCTTTCAACTTTGAGAGCTTAAATAACGCGTGATAAACGGATTGATGTATGCAATATGCTAAACGATCTTCGCTTCGACGCATTCCACCGTAATTATGCGAACGATCGCAGAAACTTTCGTTACTTCACTATATCGTAATCTTTCAGGGAGCATTACTTATATTTTTATATCGTTTATCTTTAACCTTTTGCATGTATTTTTAATATAGATCGTGAATAATTTAGACATACTTTATGAATTCTACATTATTTCAAATTGATTTATTCGGCCATTTTGTATCAGTCATTGCAATTTATTTTCGATAACGTTCGAATCGAGATTAGGACAAAGAACGATAGGAAATCGACTGAAAGGAGATCTCCGATGAACGAAGATGCGTCGCCCGAATAAAAAACGTTAAGGATGGCCGCATCCGGGCAGTAGCGAATATACGAGGGACTGGACATTTTTTTTTACATCTCTTGATCGACGTCGGGAAGGAAAGCAAAACGAGTGGTTAAATCGTGTCGGTGAGCGAAGCTAGAAGTTGTTCCACGCGCATCTCCTATATTTAGATACATACTTAGCGCATTTGAAACGCTGAAAACAGGTATACGGACGTCGTGCGTGTGAACGACCGAACGGACAACAAGATGATGCGCGTTCTGCGGCTTTGACGGCGGTTGCTCTTCATCGGACGAAAGAGAGAAGGAAAGAGAAAGTGTAGCGAAAAGTAGCAAGATAGAAAGAGGATGGTAGATCGGATGTGAGAAGACAACGAAGGGAATAGTCGATGCAGGGCCGTACGAGAAAATCGGTATACCCTTTTGGCGCGTATTTTGTAGCCTGCGTAGATCGAAATGTTATTTCAATCATCTTGGTCGATAACGAGCGATCATGCTTACCGACATGTAATTGTCGATTACAAATTCGAAGCGGGAAAGCTATTTTACGTTAATCATTAATTTTTGTTTAGTTTTTTTCATTAATAAAGTCTTTATATTTTTATATTACAGTTATCAAGTTTCGATTGTAGAAAGTAAGCGGATTCGCCAGACGAAATCTCCTCTATTCCATTGATAGAAGTAACCTTCACCCAGTTGGCAAAGGTTTTACCGATCGGCATATACGATCGTGTCCCTTGCACGAATTCCAAACGAGTTTACTTGCTTCGAAGGTGACGACAGGGAATGTGCTCTTAGATAAAACTTTACTCGAGTGTAAACGCGCGAAAAAGGAACGCAGATTTCGGGCGAGCAGTTTACGGGTTTCGGAAATGCGCACGTGCATCGGAGCGTCCGATTTCGAGAGACGAGATATTACCCAGATGCTCCGACAATGTCCAGGGCAATATGTTTGAAATTGGATCGCTCGAAAGAATGCGTTCAAAAAGTGACGGAAGATAGATACATTTTCATAGATTGACTTCTGACATGTTTTTTTTTTCTAGAATAAAGACGAAGCGAAAGAAGAAGAAGAAGCTAACGAAGGGAAGTTCTTGAGATCCAAACGTTCGTGAGAAAAGATTGCACGGATTTTCCCCTTTGCACAACGAGCGCATACACGCAGGCGAACCTTCGCATTTTCTTCGCGCGCGATATTACAAACAATGCATTTTCTCACGATAATCACCACACAGATTCGCCGTTTAGCGCTTTACTACGCTACAGAAGTCACATACGTGCAAGACCCGGTACGTATCTCGACCCTGTTTCCTGTCCCCGGCGACTCACCGATATTGTATTCTTTCTAAGGCACTTTCGTTACCTTTACACGCCGATAAATTGCATCGAACGAGAGGAAACGTAGGGGAAAATGAAAAACTTTCTTACCCTCGAGCAATTTTTCCCTGCGTTTCCTTTTACTTTTCACGGTCCAGCGATTTGCGGAGCATCGCTTCGGGAACGTTTAAAAATATCAATGATTATCGTTTATACTCTCTAGTATCGCTAATAAAAGTCATTGGGATTTACGGATATGTCTAATGCGTTAAAAATAAGAGTAACTTTATTGTATAAATTTGATACTACAGAAAGATATAACAACGAAAACGGAAAAGATTCGCCATTGCGCGCGTACAGTCCTGCGCGAAGAGTGGGGGTAGCGAGTCGGAGTCCGAGTGGAGCGGGGAGAACGAGGGTGCCGTTCGGCTCGGTCGGAGCGCGCTGGAGCAGTGTCAGTCGGGACGTGCAGCGAGGAGGGTGGTGCGAACGTTCGTTCCGTCCTATGTACTCCTTCCTCTCTCTCTCTCTCTCTCTCTCTCTCTCTCTCCCTCTCCCTCTCCCTTTCTCTTTCTTTCTCTCCCTCGTTAATACGAACGAGCGACCATCGCGTGTGATAGTCCTCTCGTCCTGTGCGACCTTCGATGACGAGGTGTATGAGAGAGAGGGAGTGATAAAAGAAGGAAGAAGGGAAAAGAAAGGAGTACTTATCGAGGGCAGGCGCGACGCTCGATACGTCGTGTCTCTTCGGCGCGCGGCTCGTCGACGACGAGACGACAAGAAGCGCCCTTTATCGAGCGATCTCTTCTCTCGCGTGCACGTGTCCTGAAACAAGGGATAAAGAAGAAAAAGAAATAAAGAAGTAGAAGAAGAAGAAGAGTAGGAACTGTGGCAAAAGGAAAAGAAAGGAGTCCCGAGGACTCGAGGGAGTAGGGACGAGAAAAGGAAGAGGAAGGAAACCTAGTAGAAGAAAAGGAAGAAGAAAACTTCGAATGTAGGATAGAGGGCTGGAAGGGCTTCGTATAAGATGCCAGCAGCGCGCGAGCCGAGTAAACGGGTAGGGTTCGAGGTGGACGAGGAAGAAGGCACAGGAGGAGAACGACGACGAGAGGAGAAGAGGCAACAGCAACAGCAACAAGAGAAGCAGCAGAACCGGGGCCATCGGCCCTCGGGGTGCACCATCTCTTCTTAACGCGGTGTGCCTGCGAGCGAAGCAACGTGCACGTACGAGTCTACGATAATAAATTCGTCTCGGTTAACTCTTGCCCTTATCCAAGGGCATTGCCGGGACTCGCGAAGATTTTGAGCGTTGATAAAAGAAAAAAAAGAGAGTCCAAGGATCTTATAAAAGTGATCGAACGTAAAATCGAATCGCCGCTTCGCGTTTGCTTCGTTACACTCGAGTGTCCTCGGGCTTTGATAGCGCCGATAGTAAGAGTAGCTAGTGCCTCTTATCTTTCTTATTATCATCGACACGATTCTCGGCGGACGCCTCTTCGTTGTTGCTTGTTATTGTTATTGTTATTGTTGTTATTGTGAAAGAGAGAGAGATATGCCAGCATTACCGAACATGATCGAGTCGCGGCGCGTCGACGACGTATCGCCACCCCCGATGATAGCTTCCTCACCGTCTTCCTCCGCGTCATCGTCATCCGCGTTATCCTCAACGTCCTCGCCGCCGGTACCGAGAATGACAACTCCGCCGAGCGTCGGCCAGCCTGTGGGACCGTGCTATTTCTCCGAGTCGAGGTCAATTTCCAGATCGATCGTTTCCACGAGATATCCCGAGGAAATCGAAGAGATCATTACGAGGAGCAACTCGGGCTCGACTGGTAGCACCGGTAGCAATAATTCCGCGGAGGTTAGACCGAGGCAAAGTCTTTCGAAGAGCTCCGCTTCTTTGCGAAGTCTCGTCCGGAGGAAGAGTCGACGACAGGTTGGTGCCAATGCCGTCAACGAATCTAACAACGATTCTAGACACTCTCGTCATCAAGGTTACGCCTCTTCCGAGGACGCGACCAAGGATGGACCTGTTCGAAGACGAGGAAGCATCGGTGGAGAGGAGGACACGACGATTTACAAGACTGGACGATCGTCTGCTCGTCGAGCTTCTTCCGTAACTAGAGGAGCAACGTCAGCGACAGGAGTAGCAACGGCAACCGATGGACAAGACAATAATAACGTCGGACAGGACGCTTCCTCGTCCATCAGCAACGTTGTCTTCGTAGCACCTACCGTCGTCTCCAACGCCAACAGGTTTGCACGTACGACTTCGTCCTCTCTTGTACGCGCTACCAGCGTACCTACCACGCCGGGACCATCTACTTCGAGTTCTTCCTCACATTGGAACAATTCGAGCGAGCAGGAGACCGACTACGTCGTCGATCCTGTTCAAGGGAAGGCGTACTACAAGGGACAGTTTCTTGGAAGAGTAAGTGACTCCCTTTGCTGGCTACCTTGTTCTTTCTTTCTTTCTTTCTTAGATGCTCTGGTGCGCGCTCGCGCGCGCACATACGATCGCCAGCCGACACCTGCCTTTCCCTCGATCTTTCCCTCTCTCTTCTCTCTCTTCTCTTCTTCGTCTTCTTCTTCCTCCGCAACGCTTTTTCGTTCGTTCTCTTGGATTCATCGTCCCTCGCATCGATTCACGCTCGCGTACTCGTTTTCAAGGTCCCGTTTTTCGCGGGAGCCACCGGGAGCGGGAGTCACCTCGAAACGTGGGAATCACGAGGATCTTTAGTGAGCTGGTACCGTTCTTTTCGCAAGGACTCGGAAACGAGTGTCTTAGAACGGTCCCGAGTTTTCATCGTCTTGAGATTCATATTCTTGAAACTTATGAATTTGTTGATAGAGAAGTCACGGGTTGTCGCGTGTTTCAGAGTCGAAGAAACGTCTAATACAATGTTTTTAAATCTTTTTTATTTCACGGCACACTCGGACTCTTTACATTCTAACCATTTTTCGATATGATCGACCAGATAACTTTAGCACAATTTGGTAATCAAATTTTTGAAGACCAGAATTTCTAGTTTGAACAGAGAAAGTTATAAATTATTTATAAATTTATTTATTTTTGATTTCTTTTATTAATAGACTTTATGTGTAGTAATGTTACATTTTAAAGTTCTTTGCGGTGTGTTGCCGTAGCGGAGTCTATGGAGTTCAAATGGTTAAACTTCCGCGGTACACTTAAAGTATAATAATTTTGATATGTACGCTTATCGTGTTTTCACGGCACACCAATTAAAAATCACTCATCTAAATGCACGGTGGCGAGATCGATTTTCTCGATGATTATGATTATGATAAAAGAAACGTATACGCTCTTAAATTTTAGCCTCGTTTCGCTTTCGTCGCGAACATTATGGATCTAGTTGGTAGGATGTGAAATTAAAAAAATGGACACGAACTACCTCGCGAATGTATTAAGGTGGACCTTTTAAAAAAATTGTGGCAAGGTTGAGAGTAGGTCGACACTCTCGTTCACGTGCTTGTGCTTTTTCTTTTTTTTTCTTGGGCAGCAATTAGTAACAGGCTTGAAATTATACGAGTCGAAAGCATGCTCACGAATTCGGCGATGAACGTCCAACGAGTTTGATAAATGAAATATCGTCGCGTTACGATGAGCGAGGTTCGTCGTAAATGGTAAATAAAAATGTTGAACGATTAGATCCATAGCGTGATTCACACGGTACTCGTTTGGACGTACTAAGAATTTTAATGGCGTCCGTTCGCGGAAGTTTCACTCGCAGTGACACTACAGATCGCGCTTCCTAGAAAGAAAGAAAGAAAGATGCGTGGGTAGAAGAAGTCATATGAGTCCGGATCGGAGAAGGGTGTCGCGAGATAAGAACGGTATCCTTTTGTGTTCACGATCGATACGAATCGATGTGGCTTTAAATTCGTCGTCTCGCTGTAAGATCGACATTTCTCGAATACATTTTTTATCTTCACGTTCTTTAACACGTTGAGTCTCATGGCGGTCACCGGTGACCGACACTCGATTTTGCCAGATTGTGTTTGAAATGTTTATAAATTTTATTCCTCTAGTAATTAGTAATTATAAATCGTGTAATTACTAATTATAAATCTAGCAAGGTCTAATGTGAAACATATGATAACGAATTCTGCGTATTTTTATTCCGAAAATAATGATATAGAATATTAAACGAATATATGGGGTTATGCAAACTCGGCTCGGCACTCAACTTTTTAAATAATATTTCGATATATGTATAACAACTTACATATTTGTATTGCGAAAGGAAAGGGAAAGTTGACCGAGGCGCGAAAAAGTAGCATATGACAATCGGAGCAGTGAAGTAACGTCTTGCGCGATGAGAATCCGAAATAGCATCTCGCATCTTTGCCGGTGCTGTCATTAGGCGGAACGTCGACCACGTCATCGCTGTTTGCTCGCGAAAGCTCAAGGTTGTGTGCAATCTTCTATCTTTTTTTTTTTTTACTGGAAACACTTTGAGACAACGTCCACGACTTGGGTATTTCGTATGAATCATTTATACTTATTTGCCATTATCTATTATACGATTTACTAACCGCACGAGTTTTCATTCAGAACGGTCGTCGAAAAAACCGTCGTACATTGGACTTTAATTAAGGCGATCTATGCATAGTTTCTCTCGAACCCTTTTAAGCTTCTTCTAGGGATAGAAAGAGAGAGAGAGAGAGAGCGAGAGAGAGAAAGAGAGAGAGAGAGAGATCGTTGGAGAGGATGCAGTCTCAATTTATATGCTCGCTTCGGAGAGAGAACCGGTCGTCGTCGTCTTCGTCGTTTCGTCATCCCGATTATCCCGTAGCTGGCGTTCGCTCGGGCGTTACCCCGTGTCCGTTCCGTGTATCTTCTGGCTAGAAAAGCGAATCTTTCCGTTACGCTTCGCGAGTACTTTATCAAAACTCACCTTTTGATATTTCCGCGTTCAAGCGAATCCACCCCGACGGCGTCTCTCTCTCTCTCTCTCTCTTCTCTTTTCGCCACACCCTCTATCTCTTTTTCTCCTTCTCTCTCGTGTACGTACGCTCGTTATCGTGACTATTCGCGACCGGTTGCAGCAAGTTGGGTCGAGCCAAGCGAGCGAGTGAGCAAGAGAGAGAGAGAGAGAGNNGAGAGAGAGAGAGAGAGAGAGCAAGATTTGCGGAAACTCGTTTGAGCTTTTTCGACGTGGTGAGTTCGGGTTAATTATTTTCTTTTATGCGCTTTGTACCGTTATCGTCGAGCATCAACGGTGATATCGTTAAATACGTTCGAGTCTTTCTTCTCCTTCTGTTTGCCTTTTCCGTGTAGATGATATCATCCCGTGTCACGGTAACAAAGTTTCCAGGAGACATTACCAGTATTTCTGTCGTGTACATACATAAACGTGATGTATTTGCTCCATGGAATAGTTTACATTTAAAAAAGGAACGAGTCAACTCGTTTTCACTGAACTACGCGAGAAACTCCTTTAATTATAATTATTCTCTATATGCTGATTCGTTCGAGTCCGATAACGAGCTCGGCGATACATTTTCCAATTTTCTTGATCTTTCGAACATTCGTTACTCTTGTCTCGCGTATGTAACCATAAGCATAAGTATAGTCTACCGATTCTTAATCGGTATGCACGAGTCTCTCCGCATGCACGTGCATACATACGTGCAAGTCAATGACATCGTGTGCCTTTCACCGACTGGCCCGTCCTCGTGTGTGTGTGTGTGTGTGTGTTTGTGGCAACCGTGAGGAGGATAAGTTCAACGGATGGGCCTCTTCCTCTGGCCTCCCTCTATTTCTCTCTCGCTCTCCTCTTTTCCTTCTTTTTCTCGCTCCTTCTTCTTCACTTCATTTCTTTCTCATCGTAGAGCTCGTTTCGAGGCTTCCCTCGAATCATCGGCGAGAAACGAAGGGAGAAAAACACGAGCTGTGTCACGTTTTACACTTCGATCACATTTTCGATTACAGCTACTGAACCGTCCGTCGTTTCTCGGTAGATAGCGAAGCTCTTCGTCTTACAGAAATATCGAATTTTTATCTCGCGACGGTGCAAAAGTTAAAGATAGCATTAGCCTTTTAAATGGAACGTAACGTTTTATTAATAATTACAAAGAGAAGTCGAAGCAAATTGCGAAATCTACTCTTTATCGATGTCGGTATCTGCTTAAGTAATTAGCCAGTTCGCGATATGTCTCTTGTCAGGCCAGGCTTCGTAAGCGTTATGATGGACCAACGCGGGAATCGTTTTTTATCATTCGCGCTCGTTAAAGCTTACACGCACGTTCATGTGTTTACGCTCCACGTTGCGTCTAATAATCTCTTTTATTCGTGCTGCCCGTAATACTTCCTCTTTTCCAATTACACGTTGCGAACGCACCTTAATTGATTTTATTAATCCGTTTCGTTGTTAAGTCGTAGAAGATTAACGAGTCTACATTTATCTCATTTCTTCTTCTTTTTTCTTTTTCTTTTCGATAGGAAACGAGTCTTGCTTCTTATACGTTTTGCTTTCGAAAGTTTTCGAAGCAGGCAAAAAGTATGGTTAGTCGGGAACCGTCGGCTACGCTGGATTTTCTTTCCTTCCTTCGAAAGAGATAATAGTCTTGGGTGAGCGAGCGAGACGGAAAGAGATTTTCTACCTAGAACGGACAATAGATCGCATCCACGAAAAGACGAGGGTCTTCTCGCGTCTTCCTTCGACAGAGAAATTCTTCTTGCGTACACTCCGAAAACTTTTCTTTTCACCGTCGACGTTCTAAGGATCACGAGAAATTTCTAGCCCACTAAATCGCTCTCTCGCAGCAGGTATAATATCTTTCGGGAATATTCTTTTTTTCATACTTTTCAAGAGCAATAGCACACAGGTGTTCGCGATTGTATTCCTATCCTCGTCAAAATGAATTTCATGCCTGTATATTAGTAGTCAGGGTTAATGTCATGATTTTAGTAGCTCGCGTGCGTTCCGCCCATCGGTGCTTTTAATTAATTCCACCTTCGTTTCCCTATCATTGCTTGTCACGACACACGGTAATGTTTGATCGATAGCCGAGAGTTTTGCTCACTTTTGAAGTACAATCGACCATTTTATAATACAGTACTTTGAAAACACAGGATATAATACGGTGCAAATATTACGTCCGTCCTCTTTTAACACGATATTATATATATATATATATGTGTGTGTGTGTGTGTGTGTATATATATGTATAATTATTTTCATATAGAACGGCTTTATAAACTTGCTCAGCTCTCACATAGTACAAATGTTTTACGTATACATTTGCATACTATTTAATTTAACCCTTTGCACTTGAGGGCTTCGCTGTAGAGCCATTATTGTTTTAAAAAAAATTTTGTTTGCAATTTCTTAAAAGAATAAGTAATTGAAATTTCTTTGTTTTTAAATAATAATGGTTCCATAACGGAGCCCTCGAGTTGGAAGACAAATTTTAAATCGCTCCACTTCGAAGCCCTCGAATGCAAAGGGCTAAAGCACAATATCTGATTCTCGCTCATTCTCGAGTTTGATACAGGTACATACGTAATATGGAATACATCCTGCTGGTTTGAATTCGTTTTCTAAGTTTTGCTTAATATGCTTTCGATACAGCATGACTATTCAATAATACGGTATCGATATAATACAGAACACATTCCCTTGATTTCTATTAACTTATGGTTTCGCTTAACATGTCTTCGATACAAGACAAAACGAATCCGTGTTATAGGAGAGTTGACTGTGTTTATACTCGGCCGTATCTGTAGTGTCTCGTTTTATATAATATACTAAATGCAACTCTTGATGTACATTACGACTTCTTTAAGTCGAATCTTAAAGGAATAGAGAATAATTCGAGTTAGCGAGTATTTCGAGATATAGAGGTGTGAAAAAGTACTATTTATCGTATATTAAATAGAGAAAGAAAAAAGGAGAAAACAAAAAGTGATTGCAGAATTTTTTACTTCCAGTTATAAAGGATTTATTAATCCAACTTCGTCAATGCATGATATTGACCTTTGTATCTCGAAACTATTCGAGTTACAGAGATAAACCAAGTATATTCCAAAACTCTTCGAATTCATCTCTTATTTTTTTTCGACTTATAGAGATTTTCTCTAAAAAATAAATAAAAGTTCTAATTATAGAGGTTTTCGAGTCAACGAGGCTCGACTGTATTTTAAATTTGGTGATGTTCACGATGCGGGACACTAGATTACAATTTTCAAAATAAACGGCGATAAATGTGTTTCTTTATTCAGTCAGCGATCGAGAAAGGCAAAAGCGTCGGAGCGTGTTACGTGAAAACGTAAGGTGTAACGAGCCGTGCCAATTAGAGTTACACGCTCGTTTCCCATTCGTAACAATCCTTGCGTTTTCTTACGTTCGCGAAACGGCGCCGCTTTAAACATAGAGGAGGAAAATAAATCGATTATCCGATGGAGGACAGAGTACTGAGCTTTCCCCTTGAGTAATATCGCCGCTAAGGATAAGTGGAAAGATTAACGAAAGGTCAGGGCTTGGTTAAAAGGCAGTTTCCACGGAGAAATACTATATTAAGTTTTCCTAGTTTAGAAGCTTTTCTTCTAGCTAACGATTATCGATAATAAGAACGTTCTTGTAAAACTCGAATAACATCTGACGTCTTTGAGTCTTCGATTTCCTTGTTTAATATTTCAGATCGTTCCAACTAGATTAGTTGATTGATTCGTCTCTGTTCTGAAGCTTCCTGAATTTTTTATGGTTTCGTAAATAGAACCTCCCTAAAATTATGTTTGACCGTGCCAATGGAAGGATCAGTGGTCGTCCACTTGATAATAAAAGATTCACTTCTCTGTCTTCCCCCTCTATCTATTTATCTCTCTTTCTCTCTCTCTCTCTCTCCTCTCTCTCTCTC
>JAIFRP010000019.1:2879-27985 GCA_032403825.1 Odynerus spinipes | reverse complement strand
CTTATTGTTCTGTGTACGTTAATCTCGTTAATTAATCGTAATCACCGATCATTAATATTACGCATTCGTATGGCGATTTTTACTACACTCGTCATTATTATCGCTAAAATTGCTCTTATTATTATTATCATGATTATTATTATTATTATTATTATTATTATTCTTGTTAATGATATCGCTACAGTTACTCCTATAGTTAGTATAATTATTATCGTTATGATGCCAATATCTTGCATTATCGGCAAGCTTGAGTTCTTTCGTAAAGTATACATCTATATATATATATATATAGATATTTTCGTCGGTATTACTCCGTGGTGCGGCGATCGTCCGATGTAAAAGCAGTGATATTAAGTATACATTTATTTTTTATTAAGATATCATTTTCTTTTTCTATTCAAGTTAAACGTTACCTCCCATCGCGATAGCGCGTTAGGAACGTTTAGGATCTCAGATTCGTTAGCCTTTTTTTACAATCTCGTTTAGTGGTAAAAGAATGTAACGATAAATAAGTATATTTATCTGACACGCGAACCTCCGTTAGTAATACAAAGTAACAGAGTCATAAACGAGCGTTGTGGAGAAAGTCGCTAAGCGAAGAAAGAGGAAATCTTTAATAAAATTGCATTTTTGATAAAGCAAACGAAATATCTTGGGATATAAACTTTCTCGTTTCATTTATTTTTACTCTCTTTCTCTTTCTCGTCTCTTATTCTCGTACAATATAATAATTCCACGCACTGCACGCGTCGTTTTTTAGGTAACGAATATACGCGCGATACTCGAACGTCCAAAGTAGCGATCGGTTTTACGATCGCTTTAGAACTCGTACTGCGAAACATAAATGAAGAGTTTGGCGACTGCACTGCCGGCGAAATGTGCACTGTGATAGATCTCCATGCTGAGATCGAGCTCGATCTCCTGCGGTCCTTGGATGCTGCGAGTCATCGCGAGAACGGCTTGAGAGTGCGTAGGCCTTCTCAGTGCGAAGCACGATTCGGTGGCACGCGTTATACCGGGTGGTGCACGTGCCTCTACGAAGGCCATACTAAATTGTACGGTCGATCCTGGCAGGTGAGTTCCTCTCATGGTGAAGAGTTCGAGCTGGCCGGTTGGTGGTAACGGTAGCATGCTCACGAAGGTCATGTAGTTGTAGGAATAGTGAGAAGGCATTCGGAAGCAGGCGAAGTCACCGCTTTTACAATATCTCGACGCGCGAACGCAACGACTGAAAAGAATCATTTTTTTATATTGTATATGTTTTCCGATCGGACAATTTCATCTCTTTTTCTTCCCTTACTTTTTTCTTTCGTGATCTTTTACGTATCCCGATGGACAGTCGATCCTGTTGCACCTGAAACCACCGCGCGTGTTTTGGCACATCTCGTCGGAACCTCTGCAAACATTTCCAGTGACGCACTCGTCGATATCTGAGAAGAAGAAAGAAGAGATTAATTAGGGAGATTAAGAAGGGAGGAAGCAAAACGTCGACGACCGACAACGTGATTGCATGACGCGATTGCATGACGCATAACGTCGCGTGGGTGGTAAGTCGCTCTCTCATTCTCTTTCTCTAGCTCGTGATTCGAGCGACGCTCCAGTTCCTTCGCTTATAGGTCAAGTACAATTCGTACCGCCTAATTGCAAGATCACGAAGTTGCGAAACGATCGTTTCTCCTCGACTAACCAAATGCATAAGAGACACGAAAACACCTGGACTCCTTCGACCGTCTCAATCTTCATTAGATTCTAGGGACAAAGTCTGAACGTACTATATCGCGTGACAACTCGACTCACGAGGACTCGTTAGCTGCGATTTAATCGACACCTTCAGTTTTATCTTAATACTTAACCGGCAGGCAACATATTAACACTTTGAGCGCCAAACATATTTCGATAAATAATTGACAGTGATGCTAGGAAAGTTCAAAAGTTAACAGATTTTCTAATATAATTTGCAATAATGTTGTTTTATTATTTTTTCCACTTCACCAAATACTTGCGTATATTTGTATATTAAAAGGATACTGTAACCCTTTGAATAAATAAATAAATTGAATAGGCAACTTATACGTCACGCATATTTGAGTGACATGGCGTTCAAAGCGTTAATGTGTTTTGCCGTGTGATGTTCCTAAGCAATTTAATCTTATTGTTATTATAAATAAATATAATATTAGTTTACCCAAATTAGATAAGGAAATAATGGCATGTTATATTTTTAAAATGAAAGAAAATATTTACTTGATTTTAAATTACTTATTATACATTTTGCCAGCTGTATACTTAAAATTTGCTGTGAAAGAGTCGACCGGTTAAGTGTCAACATTCGAAAGGCTGACGGAAAACAGTCATGCGGCGGGTCGACCCTGGGTCATTTTTACCCATAGCTGAATGCTTATTAAATGTTATTTAGATTTAGTTCTTGCAATGCTTTTAATATAGAGTCGTTAGAAATGTGTTAGAAATGCAAATATTTGATAAATTATTTATAAAATAAAGAAAAAGATGAGACCGAGCTCAGCGATACGCGAGTCGAGTGAGTCAAAATGACCCGGCGTCGGCTAGGCGAGGGTTAAAAGAAATCTCTTTAGTATTTGAAAGGTTTGAAGCCTTAATTGCCAATTACTCATACCTTGACACGTCCTACCATCGACGCCTAGTTTGTAACCATCGGGACACTTGCAAGCGTAGCTACCCGGCGTGTTCTCGCATATACCAATACAGAGATTATTATCTTTGAACTCTTCGCACTCGTCTATGTCGGCGCAGGAACGATTGTCTGCATTTAATCTAAAACCAGGTTCGCAGCCGCATCTGTAGCTACCCCAGACGTTCATGCAGTAGTGCTGACATAATCCTGGAGTCCGCTGGCACTCGTTGACATCCTAAAAAGTTAACGTTCGACAAGAGAAGCTCGAAACGTTGTGGAAAAAAGGGAAAATCAAGATAAATTCACCTGGCACATTCCACCAGCGACACCACCGACGTTTTCAAATCCAGCATCGCAGGAACATCGATACGAGCCAACGGTGTTCTCGCAACGACTGTTCGAGCCACATATACTGTTACCATAAATACTGCATTCGTCGATATCAACGCAATCCCTATTCGGACCATCGACATGTCCAGGTGGACATTTGCAAACGTAACCACCTTGCCTATTCTCACAGGTCTGTCCAGGTGAACACTCGTGAATGTTCTCAGCACACTCGTCTATGTCTATGCAGTGTTGACCAGTAGTTGGATCCAAAGCGTATCCGTTACCACAGAGCACTCTCGATATGCACCTTAAAAAATGATTTACAACTTAATAACTTTGCCAGGTTCTCCCGAAAGGAAAGTATTAGGTGTATGCAAAAGTTTTAGCCCTAATAAAATTAGTTTATATTGCAATATTTTTCCCGTCAGTTCGTGTTTTTGTAAAGTTGGCATTGAACATTCTAGAACTCCAATTGTTATTTAATATTTTACATAACTTTAGGAATAACAATTAATATAATGAGCGACGAACAATTTTATATTCGACACTACATTTGATATGAATTGCAGTAAGGAAAAAATGCTACTCAAGAATGTAAATCAGTTTACTTTGTTCTTGGAGAAAATATCCCACAATACGTGCAAATATTAGTTTCGTTGCTTTAAAGACGGCGATTTCGACACGAGTGATCATCCACATTCCGAACCGCCGTGAAATCTTGAAGCCAACAATTTGGAAGCGTTGCTGAAGGAAAACCCGTCCCAACACAACGAGGGAAAATATTTCCTAAATTGATTTGTAAGCGGTGTTTTTTTATGATTAAGAAATACTAAAACATACGCCTAATACTTCGCTTACAAAAAATAAGCAACTCTACTTGTAAGAGCCAATCGTGTTGAGACACCGTTGATTAGTCCTGCCGCAAGGATTCGGTGTTCTCTGACATTCGTCGATGTCCATGCACTTCTCTCCGGAAGCCGGTTCGAAACCACGCGGGCAATTGACACGTGGGACATTGGAAGCCACGGGTGACGGCGTCGTCGTTGTAGTAGTCGTCGTGGTGGTGGTGGTTGTCGTAGCTACAAGAGGACGTGCCTGAGGAGTCGTCACGCGAGGATTCCGATCGCAACGATAAGAACCAAGAGTGTTTCTGCAGTGATAACCCTCGCCGCAGTCGTGTGTACCAAGAAGACACTCGTCGTCGTCCTCGCAAATCTCGGTCGCTGCGTTCAGAGTGTAACCGGTGCCGCAGGGCAAGAAACGTGTGCAAATGTAGCTACCTATCGTGTTGTCGCAGCGCTGAGTTGGCAGACAATCGTTCTCCTTCGATCCAGAATGGAATTTGTTTTTATATCTCGTGGCCCGATCGTTAACGAACGAATTATTCGATTCTTACCTGCAGTTGGCATTCGTTTATGTCGACGCAAGCTTGCGTAAGATTGTCGCGTCTAAATCCGGGCTTACAATTGCAAGTGTAACTGCCCATAGTGTTAACGCACTCTTCGTTGCTACTACAGGCGTCTTCGATCTCACGACACTCGTCTATGTCGACGCAGCCGCGATTTCTCACGAATTTCGTGCCCTCTAAGCACTTCTGATTGGCTGATGGGGTCATCGGTGTGGTAGTCGGCCTTCTGGTTATCGGAACTGGTATTTTGGCACAGCTATAACCACCTGGCTGATTGTAGCAAATCTCGTCCTCACAGGAGTCCAATCCTTCGGCGCACTCGTCGATGTCTGTCTCAAACAAGCGATCGTATATATTTTTCTATCGTTCGAGTATCCAATTTGAAATCTTATACCAATCGAACCATTACAATTTCAACATTGATCGTCGAGGGTTAGCTCATGCTCGTGCAACATGTTAGACGTGCAACAAAAATGTGAAACGATGCGACGAACTTGGAAGCGAATATTATGGCTAACGAGAACTCCAGCATGCACGTGTCTCGGTCTTGAGGATGCAGCAGCAGCAGCAGCAGCAGCATCAGCGTGCGGATTAACCTGCGGTGATATCGTTTAGATAAAATTATTACCGATTACTCAACAGCTAAATACATTGTCGCGATCATAAGTATTCTCCTCAAAGTCTGCAAATGTTAGAATTGTATAGAGTATTGTTATCGTTGCTACTAGATAAGAATAATTCTTCTATTGGAATACTACGACTACTACGTTACAACTACTTCGATCGTTTCGTTACTCCTAAATGTTCCTCAAATACCTGTGCACTTTTTTAACCTTGGATGATACCGAAAGCCCGAAGGACAAGCTGGCCGTTGACGTGGACGTTGCTCCAGTACCTGTGGTCTCTCGCACCTACAAAAGAAACGATAGACAGTCGTAACCTACACGCGTTAAATTCCCGTCTCGAAAGTATACGGCTCACCTGTAAGTACCCGGAAGATTGATGCATCTCTCCGAACGTCGCGCGTCACAGTTGTGCTCGCCGTTCAAACATTCGTTCACGTCTTCGCAGCGTCTGCTCTGTAAAGAATACTGATAACCCGATGTACAGGAAGGTAAACGTGTCAAGCACTCGTAGCTGCCCTCCCTGTTAACGCAATACTGATGAAGCTGTAAACGACAGTTGTGAAGATTTTCAGAACACTCGTCAATGTCGAGGCAGCTGCCATTGAACGCGCGTTTAAATCCACTTTGGCACGGTTGTATCAACTCGCAATGGTAGGAGCCGTTCGTATTGACGCATCGATGGGTCGTTTGCGGGCAATCGTGTCTACCAAGGAGACACTCGTCGACGTCCTGACAATTCTTCGTCGTCGTACTGAAGAACCAACCGGTGCTGCAAAGCGGAGAACACTCGTAGCCGCCGAGCGTGTTACGACATCGCTCGTGATCTCGACAACCTGGTCCTACCACGCATTCGTCTATGTCAATGCATCGTCCCGTGTCAGGGTCCTTCTTGTATCCCAGTGTACAGGATTCCTGACTCCACTGGCGATCGCTGATCTAACGTGAAGATATCGTACGTTTTAATAGAAGAAGAAAAAAAGAATCATATAAATTCTGATCTTATCAGGTGACAAGCGAACGAAGTATACTTGTATTCCGTTCAAACGAGCATCGGTCGTCGTCCTTAAAGTAGTCCGGGGTGCAGTCGATGTCCTGATCGTTGTCGTGCTCGTGCTAGTCAACGTCTGACAAACATAAGAGCCGTTGGTGTTACGGCAGACTTGTAAGGACGCGTTGCAGGTGTGCAAGCCGAGGGAACATTCGTCTATGTCTCGGCAGTTCTCTCTTCCATTGGACCCAACGTCTCCGTACAATTCGAATCCTGATGGACAGGCTGGATAACATTCGTAAGTACCCATCGAATTCACGCAGCGTTCTCCTATCCCGCATACCGCCGTTCCACTGGCACATTCGTCCACGTCTGGATAATTAGATAATTTATTTTAAATCTAATTAAGTGTACACAAAGTCGTGTTCGATGTTTTTAAACAGTGATTTTCAGACGGTGTGCTATGAGAGGATTTTAGATGTGCCGTGGAAAATTTTTAAAGATCGTTAATTCAATTATTTTCGAAAGAACTTCATAGTACAATTAGTGTACATACATTAGGGATGTTTCAAATACTAAAAAATCTGTATTCGCGAGTAGTGTGAGGTATAGACGAGTACTGTGTCTCTTATCCTTTTAGTATCCTGCAAGTTTTCTATGTACTGCTCTGAATTATTTTGGAAAATATGCTGTTTTTTAAGACATTTATTATAGGGATGTTCCGAATACTAAACAATCTATATTTACAAATACGAATACAAATACAAATAATTTGCAATAGTATTCGCGAATACAAATAGTACCAATGACCTGGATTCTGATACTGATAAGCGTCTTATGAACTTCAGTTGAATGCATTTTAGTGCTATCTTCGATCTGATATATGAAAAATTATTTCTACAAATTATTTTTCATTATCATATTAAATAATGTCATATATTGATTGACGAGACTGACTTCATACGTTTATGATAAATATTATAGTTCTTTTTATTAAAACACTAATAAAAAAAATCGATATTTTGTATTAAATCATATTTGTTAATATTTGTTTTTCTTTTATTTTTGAGCCTTATCTAAGATATTCTATATTACTTTTACTATTCATACGCGAATAAACGCGCGTATTCACAAAATCGAATACGAATAATATTCGAAACATCCCTAGTGCACATGCCAAAATTATTACAATTTAAGTGTGTCGCGAAAGTTCGAGTGTGCCGTGAGATAAAAAATGTTGAAAAACACTGTTTTAAAATATCTCTAGTAGTATCTCACCAACGCATCGTCTATTTCTTGCATCGAACGTATATCCAGACCCGCACGATATATTCTTCACTTCGTTAACGAACGTCGGTATTGTTGTTTGCATCGCTGTTTTGTAACCCCTGCTGTATAAAATAGAACTCGTCTCCTCTTTTTGTTGGTCCTCTTCTTCCTCGTCCAATTTGCTTGAAATCGATCGAATATGGTCGACATCTATCAACAATTCGCACCTATAACTACCGATCGCGTTGATACACTGCTCATCCGGCTCGCATATGTGAAGCTTTTCAGCGCACTCGTCGAGGTCCACGCAACCTTCCGTGATATTTTTCGATAATGTATACCCTGCATGACACTCGATCTTCGCTGTCTTGTTTAATGAGAAACCAGAATGTAGAATTGCGTTGGTTAAATTCTTCGATCTCTTGCATTCGTACCCGCCGATCGTATTAACGCACTCTGTTCCAGATTCGGGACAAGGCATGGTTGATTCGATGCACTCGTTTACGTCTAAGCGATCGCCGAAAGAAAAAAGGAATTAAAGATACTTTTTTTTTTACAGAACGACAGAAAAAGTTTGAAAATAAGTTAAGTAACACTAACCAACGCAATTTCCAAAATTAATGCTATAGACGAATCCCTTGTCACATTTTACATCACATTCGTATGCTCCATCGATATTTCTACATTCTTCCGTCTCGTTCAAACAACTGTGTATCCCTTCAGCACACTCGTCTACGTCTAATCAAGAAAAGTCAAATTTTTATATAATTTTGGTCGTAATTCGACGACTTTGTTAGTTGTCGTACCTTTACACGTTTGAGACGTCTTGTCGAACTTGAATCCTGCAGGACACGATTTTGTACCTACCATCTCGAGACAAGTGAAGCTACCTTGCGTGTTCACACAAAAATGTGTACCTTCGGAGCACACGTTCGGTGATACGACACATTCATCGATATCTAGAAAGTACCGTTTCATAATTGTTCGTTTTACATTAAAACGATTTAATTCTATTACGTATTTAACTCATTCGAGACCGACTTCTAAGTAGAAGGCAATTCTTAGAGACCGTCACGCTTTTCATCGAGTTAACCGACTGGTCATGTTAGTCTTTTTTATCGTGTAATATCAAATATCTTTAAACCACTGCCACTTTTTAATTTCACACAATATTTTCTGTAATATTTCCTTACGCAATCTTATTTCTCGGACTGTTTTCTTTTAATATTGAGTAGTAACACGAATTTATTAACATAACGTATACGGTGTGTCGCCGGTTAGATTGGATAGATACTGCATGACGCAGACTTTGCGTCACTAGTCTCGAATGTGTTAATACAATTTCTACGACGTAGAATAATACGGATAAAGATAATACGTAGGGTATTCAAAAAGTTCCAGGAAAGTAGTTATTATTCGTAAACAGGATGCTATCTTTATAATTAATACATTTTACGCCGCCTAAATATTGGATGCTGAAAACCTAAGTGTCAATGGTCATCATTGCTTGATTATATAGCCATTCGAAAGAGGATATAGTATTAGAAATCTTATACATTTGTTTAAAAAGATATACTATAATCGTACTTTTTGTTTGTTACATGCACATTGGTTTTAGGGGTTTTATTCCATTTTCTAGAAAGGTTTTCTTCTTTTTTCCTCGATTATCTCAAAACTTTGCTTTTTACACTTAGACCCTTTGTAACTTATACTTTTCGATTATTTACGCGTCTACAGTACCTGACGGTAATTTTCTAAGAACTTTTTGAACGCCCCTTACAGAACTCAATGAGCGTTTCTTAAAGTAGAAGAAGACATACCTGTGCAGACTCTGGTACGAGCATCCCACTGATAGCCAGGCGGACAAGCTTCGTAAGCTGCGCTTTTCGATGCATCCTGAATGCATCTGAAGGATCCTATGATATTTTCGCATCGTCCTGGACACCGCACCTTTTCTTCCGCACACTCATCGATATCTAAACGTGAGGCGGGATCGAGACGAAGGCACGAAATTACGATGTACAATTTACGAGGCACAAGGATCCAATGCAATATGCACGTAGAAACAATAAGCGAGCACAAAAGCAAAGGATTTTGCAGTGAAGCGATCGATCACCGTTTGGTGACATCGTTTAAATTCGAAACTACATTCTCTTACCTTTCATATGTTTAGTAGCATTTACCTTTTTGTTTTTAATTTTATGGAAATACGTACCATTGCAGACTTGGAAAGTGGAATTATAGCGATAACCCGCGGGACAGAGAGGCGACAATTCATTATCCTCGTCAGATTGGGTTGATTCGCTCGTCGATGATTTTGGAATACAGGAACGTTTGTCGTCAGCCAATTCGAAGCCAGGATTGCAGCTGCAACGGACTGCCACGCCAGTGTCGGTGCATCGTTGCTCGCAGGGATTAGTAGATTTGCATCTAGAGAAGGACTTAATTATTAATATCGAAAAATAATAATTATTGTTTACGGTATGCGTACCTATCGGTTGGTAGATCTTGTCTACAAGTTTTCCCATCTTCTAGAAGAGTAAATCCTTCGCGACAAGCGCAATAATAAGATCCAGGCGTTGGAATACATATGTCGGAACAGAGAAGACCTTTCATCAGCTGGCAAATGTCGTCTAGTCCTGTGGAGAATGTATTTTATTTTTACAATCTCGAGGAGAGATTCTCTGAAGATTTTCAATCTTTGATACTAAACACTTACGAGGTGTGGGAATCGTGGTCGAATCGGTCGAGAAAGGAGAGGAGGGTGAGAATGAAGAAGACGAAGAGGATTCCGAGGATGGGGACATCGACAGTGAAGTGGTCGGCGAAGACTCAGATTTAGTTTCTGTGCTACTGTCGGACGAAAGCGTCGAATCCGTAGAATCCGTAGCCAGCGTAGTGTTAGGTAATGCCTCGTAGCAGCATTGCAAAAATGCAGGATCCCATGGGATCCCAAAAGTAAACTTTTTGAACGAGCAGCCTTGGCCCATGGAACCAGCCAGTATACCTAAAATATCACAAACCTCACAAGTCCTATCGTTCTCTATAAAAAATACGTTGAAAGAAATGTTTTCGAAAAATCATTAATACCAAGCTTGCAACCCTCGCAACAATCACGATGATAATCGCCACGTCTCGGCGTCGTTTTCGCGCTACTACTTGTAACGCAAGCCAAACCATTTCGTGCATCGGCTTTTCCTTTTTCACACTGCTGATCGTGATAAGTTCGTACGCAACAAATGTCCACGGCCTCCAAGCAGAGACCCTGTTCGACTCTGGGCACCCCGCTGACCGGTCCAGTGAATTTCTCGCACCTCAGTCCTTCCATCGCCCATGAAGTACCAAGACCGCAACATTTTTCGAATTGTGCCTCCATTCTAGCTTCGACGACGATCGCTATAAGGAGGGAGCACGTGAATTGTCTAATGATTTCTTCTTTTATCATTTTATCTCGTTTAAGATTCTTTCATTTTTTTCGTTGCAATACAAACGAAACAGAGACAAGGACGAATAGCTCCGATGTGGAGACAAAAACAAGCATGTTACGCGAAAAAACTTATCTTTCACAAAAGTTAACCGCGATTCGTTTCGATAAAGATCAACGACGAGTCCATCTCCGCCTACTTCGGAGTCTCTATCTCTCTGCACCCATTTTCAATTGGGTACTCGCAATCTGGACCGAAGAGGAAATAGACGAGGGAACGAAAACGCGAGTCACTTCGCGGGAATAAGAAAAGCTGTTGTTTGAATAACGATAAGAAGGAAACCGTGGGAGTTAAGAGAGAGCGTCGTTCATAGAAAATGTCTCGTTAGGTAAACATAATATAAATTTCTCGCGGTACCTAGAAATAGAGCGATTAGAAACTTCATCGGTGCAACATCCAACGTTACGTCCTTCGATACACTTTGTCACGCGCGATCATTTTCTTATCAGAGTTGATAGAATGTTACTTTCGAAAATGTAAAACGCGTATTTCGAAAATTGTCAAATTTGATACGATCTCTGATAGACGGAACGGCACGCTGGTGTCTTATCGATGCATTATGCTTACGCTAAACGCTTGTGCATTTATCGAAGGCAATTCAGAGACGAGCGAGCCCGCGCACACAAATAGGGCTAGGTCACGGTAGCTAATGGAATGATTCGTTTAAGACAATCGCAAGCGCCTATCCAGCGACGACGGCTCAACGAAACGATGAAGTTCAACGCGAAGGAGAATAATAATATACATAAGAGGCTAATGGAGAAAAGTTTCTTCCGAGGATTCCTCTGACGTAACGCGAACGTTACGACGTTCTCGCGGTCCACCGTTTACGGGTGGAGATAATACGATTGTTTCAACGACGAATCGAGAATCCGAGAATCGATACGCGATAAAGAATTTTCTTTGGCGAAGATCGAAAGGAAAAAGTTACCTCCCCTCTGTTGCAGCAGCTGCTCCAGCTGGCCGATCAGAAGAAAGACGAAGCAGGCGTAGAGTTCGAGGCTTCTTCGAGCCATCTTCTTGTGCCGGTGTGTCTTAACTCGAAAGCGTAGAGAGAAAAAGTCCTTCCTCGGCGCGGTATCACCGCGAAACTTGGGATCTATCGATCGATCCTTCTCTATCTATCTTTCTCTCTTTTCCTAAGAGAGAAAAGAACTCTTCTCGAAGAGCAGAACACGCTGTGCTTCTGTCGAGCGCCCGGCGTGCATTGGAGCTCTCGGATCTCGGTCGCTTCGGTTTTGTCATCTGCACCTTTGAAAAGATCTTCCCAACTCCCTCTCTTTCTTCTCATCACTCCCCCCCACCCCGTAGTATTTTATGCGTTAATCCGTCTCTCTTTCTCATAGGGCACGCGTAACGATTCCTAAGGATTCATGATAGAGTACCAACTGACGTTCTATCCTTTTCTTTTCTAGCCTTCCTCCGCGACGTGGTATCCTCGTGACTTCTTCGTCTCTTGCCACTGCTTCGTCTTCTTCATCTTCCGCGGCATGTGATCTCTTTCCCCATCGCCGACCGGCACAAAGCTCCTTTTTTGTCGAGGGCTTCCTCTTTCTTTCTCTCGCACACAGTGGACGCCTTGTTGATCGCGCGCGAATTTCCGTACCACCCGCAGGGAACAGGACAACTCCACCCTATTATTGTGCTCGAAAAGATTCGGCCATGCTTCGACTCCTCCTTCCTACCTTTTTTTGTCGGCATCGTTTCTTCTCTTCCTCCTCATCTGCCGCTTTGCCCTTTTTTTTCTTCTGCTATTCCTCTCTTCCTGCTCTGGTTCTTCTCCTTTGAGATCTATTTCTTGTTTTATCGCAAAATTGGAATCGACTCTCTCTGGACGGTCGTCTTGTTACCTCGGACGATTATTGCTTCTTCTTATGCGTTGATTTAACGTTTCAGAGCGAAAGATTTAACGAACTATCGCGAAAATCGTCAATGTACTTTATTTTAGCAAAGTCAGCAACACTCTTAGGTATTTCAAGTACTTCAGCCACGGTATCGTTAAGTGGCTACGGTCGGACATACTTGACGGTCGTTAGAATTGCGCAATCGTTTGAATCGACCATGGATACGATTGATAAAATGTACAAAGGATAAAGGGTTGATCGAGTATGTTAATCGGAAAGAAAAATAAAGATCTTTCGACAACGTGAGTGCCATGATGGATCACTCCGACGAGAGGAAATTCGGTTGTGCGTACCACGTGTACGATAGTATGACGCTTCTCGATGAGAACGAGGAAGATCGCCGGCGTGAAAATAATGAGATTGGTATGGTCGTAACACGCGCGATACCGTGACGATCGAATAATATTCGGGTTACAGTGTCGTCCGTTGTAAAAAAAAGTTCCATATTTCGTCGGTGGGACAGTTTCGTCGGAAGCGTATGCCGCGTCACTCCTTCGAACTTCATCTGCGTCTTTTTGAAGTGGAAGTGCTCTTTTTTGTTTCATCTTTCGACGGCATGTGTTTGGCCTGCTCACGATTAAAAAGGGAAAGATAGAAAGGAATCGAGAGAATAAGTGCGCAATGATGACGACGATAGAAACTTGTCACTCGAAATATCGGAGACGCATGTTGAAGGACGATTGACGATGACAAATATTTTATAAAAGTTTGTATTTATGTTATAGTAAGGTTCGAGGGATGCTGCACATATTTAGTTAAAATGTCAAATTTATGATCATATCAAATTAGAGACTTTACACGGAATCGTCGGAATAAAAATGGATCAGTTCGTTTGAATAGACTATTTACATTTTTAAAATCAATATATAATCAAGGCTATTCCAACAATATGTCCATGTAACATAATGCCTTTAAAGAGATATCAATTGCGGTAGTTAAGCCAATAATACGAAGATCGATATAAAAGCATCAGGTTGGATAACAAAATTTCACACGAGTCTTGATAGTTTCGATGAAACGACAGACGCAGCAATGAAGGTTTTGCTCTTGACTTTGAAACATCGCCTTTTTATTATGTACGATAAAAAAAAAAAGACACAATATTATGTTATAAAAAAAAGGTGTCGTAAATAATAAAAAATGGAAAAATAAAACTTACTATGTTTATCCTCTACGTAAAAGTACACAGCAAAATATCCACAAAATAAAACTAAATATTACTTCCTTAAACGTCGTAAGAAACATAATAACGTTACGTGCACAACCGTATATTACTGAATATACTCGTATATTTATGAAATTAATAATGTGGAAGTTCTCTTTTTGTTTTGATTAAAATTTACGAAATGTAAAACCTTCATTGCATGTTACATTCTTTCTCGACTATATTTATTCTCATCACTCTCAAAAATGATACCTGACATCCCTCATTGGAAGGTAATGTTCAGGAAATAGATTTTGATGGGAAACAGAACAAGTAGAACGCCTGCTTGACGCCTTCATTTACCTTTCAACCTAACTTAATAATATAATGGTAATATTATAGACCCAAGCAGGTGTCCTCCATTGTATATCTAATATTCGGGAAATGACTAGGCCATATGAATATAACTTAGGAACACCTAGTACAGTCCAACACTGTTTTGATACTGCGCATGGAGGGAACTCAAACTGCATTATTTCTAAGTCACTTTCGGTACACTACTACGAGTGTCATATTACTTAACGCACGTATCCAAAAAGAACTTTTATGCGCGAGATTACTTTCTCTATTTATATTCTCAAAAATTTTCCTAAGATGTATTCATATGGCTCAATGTTTTTAATTTCGGTAAACTTTCTCTGCTCTCGATCAATCGAGGATTCGACTTCCTTGATGCTTTCACAATTTCACCAACTGCGACTGATTAAAGAGTCCAAATTTTAGTTCTATTCTGGTTCTTCTCCTTCGCCATCTGTAATATTATGCGCCATTAAATATTTTTCAAGTATATAATAACGACAGAAGTAGAACGTTAGGTTTTAATTTTAGATAGTACCTTCACGATCCACTTCGTCATCCACTAGGAGATCATCTTCTTCGTTTACACCATCATCTTCGTCATTCACAGCCTCCTCTTCTTCATCCTCTTCGTCTACATCATCTTCGACCACTACTATGCTATCGTCTCCTTCTTCACCTTCGCCTCCTTCATCTCCGTCATCCCCACCACCATCTTCTTCCTCTTCCTCTTCTTCCGTTTCACAATCTTCACCATCGCCTTCGACACCATTTTCAACATCCATATCTGGAGCTAAATAATACTAAA
The DNA here is from genome assembly GCA_032403825.1 of Odynerus spinipes. Classification (NCBI taxonomy): domain Eukaryota; kingdom Metazoa; phylum Arthropoda; class Insecta; order Hymenoptera; family Vespidae; genus Odynerus; species Odynerus spinipes. Next base: position 13,013 of record JAIFRP010000019.1, on the reverse strand, counting down.
ACAAGAATAACAGAACATGCAGTACCCTTATATATGTAATTTAACTCAATTGTTTATAATTTATAATTGTATGAGCTGTACCTGCAAAGGATTAGGCCACATATCATCTTTAATTAATTCAGCTATTTCATCTGAACTAGGGTCACCATGATCCGTAAACCAATCAAAAAATGATCTATGTTTGAGTGGCCTCTTACGACCTTTAAGAGGAGTTTTTGTTTTTGCTCGTTTTGTTAAATCCGCACCTTCCTTCCAACGAATAGGTGTGCTTTGGGATGCTGGATCTCCTGCAAAACAGCAGGAGATTAATCACCACTATGACACTTGAAATTTGTATTAGTTTGTTACATGCTAAATATCTCTTGTAACATAAGGCATGTCAAAGTATCAAAAACTGTGCTCACCGGAAGAACCTAGATGAAATTCTTTAGTGAGGACTTCGTTTTCAAAATATGGATTCTCGTCGAAGTAAAAATTAATTCTATAACCAGATTTAATGTCTTCAAATTCCTCGACCTCTAATTTATTCAAGAACCGTAACGCGTCTTCTTCATCTTCTTCCAATATTTCGGCTATTTCTTTATTGTTTACAAACTATTTATAAAATAAGGAATATAATATATATTTTATATGTTTTATTAGAATCACTAAATTTTTGTTATTGTTTAATCTGCGATGACTATTCATAGTAACATACAAATGTGATTGCGTGAGGTAAGATAAAATAAGCATAAAAGGAAGATCTAGATCTTTAATAAATGTAATCATTGTGAGATTAAAAGAATATGATACGAAGGCAGTCGAAAATTTAAAATAGAGGTAAAAGAACGCGTGCACGTTTGGTTATATCTACTGGTTATACACACTTTTGTAGGTACACAAGTGGGTAAGATGGCGGCTGGCGCCGGCGGACGCCGGCATCGCCGGGAAACGTCAAAACCCCACGAGTTTTATCATTTTGATAGTGCAATGAACATTGGCATCTTAAAGGATACAGCAGTGACCCAAAAGTTGGGTATCCTCTTGATAATATCGTTGCGTTTTTGAAAGTAAGGTTTACGCAACTTATTGTACTTTTTCTCGACTTCGAGTATCTCGTCACTGGCCTTCTCGTTCAAGCCATCGATTTGATTCTGACACCCATCTATCTCTTCGAGTGTCTTCTGTATTTCTATGTCATAATCTCGAGCCTCGACGCCTTCGCCCGAACCTGGGTCTTCTATCTCCTTAGCCTTTTTACTCGCCGACGACATTGTTGAACGCGCGCTATTGTCACACCACTCCACCGCTCTCTGTGTTTATTTCCCCTACGCACTCCGAAGAATCACGAATTCGCGGCGGCGCGCAACACCATGCGAACGAACCTTCGATCGTGGATCCAACGATGAATCTAGATAGGCACAACGTATCTTGCTTTTTTGTTTCGACCAAAAAGGCAAGCCGCTACAGTCACATTAAAATAACCAATCAAAGCAAATTCCATGCAAATTAATCTTTATTTTATGTAAATGTAACATCAGTACTGTGTTTATATCGCTAAAAAGGTTACTTTGAGTCGTTCTTTCACCGATTCTTTAATATTGGATACTACGCAAAATTACATTCGTTTAATGCGTATAATCGTACAAATCCACAAAAATATCCTGTATATTTGTTTATTCTCGAACTATAGTACAACTGCGAACTTGTTGTTTGAATCACCCGATAAAAATCGCGGGAATCAATCGAATGCTACTCCCCTGATAAGTTTACGGTTTCGAGAATACATGAAAGAACTCGTCAAAAGTAATAATTACGAATTTGGTTGTAAGCTTTGCAGACGTATAAAATGATAATATCAATTGACTAAGTATGAATTAAACTTACGACATACGAAGTATCGAGCACGTGCTTCACGCATTTACACATGTAACAATGAATATCTAAGTAAGAAAAGAAGTTGATGATCGAAGATTATCGAAGGTTTCAATGAGTAAAAATGTCCTTCGATATTACCTCAACACTTACTGGTCTAACCCCTTCTTTAGAGCGCGCTTTGAACGAATAGAATTACGTGCGTTCGAAAGGCGGCTATAGATCGACCAATCAGACATCGCGTAGTATCTTTGCGTTCAGGATGTTACTCAGAAAATCAAGATGGCATCCGAGAATGATACGAGTATCGTGTCAAACGAACGATGTGATGTAAATAATACGATTCAGCAAGTGTTTGAGCCGTCGAGAGGGGAAATATCGAGCGCGAAGGTGCTTAGAACACAGTGGGGAAAAGTTGATAAAGAGGCAACCGATTGTTCGGGTGATATCGGTTTAAATTCGAACAGGACGCCCACGGTTTTCCCAACAGCGTCATCGTTCAACACAAACACCGATGGACATGAATTACAAAGAAATGCGAACATTTTAAGCTCCTCTGGTGATGTGCAAGAACGTGAAAATAACAAATTCGCTGTTAGTACGACTTTGCATACATTGCCTTCAAAGTCAGACAGCATGTCCGCTCAGAGGAATGATCTAGACAGTGCTGCTTGTGTACCTGAGAAAACAGACGGTAATCATGTATATAGTGCTTTGAGAAGGTTCATATATACAAAGATGCGTCCTCTTTATCTCCATGATTCTTTATATTTCCTTGGTACTATTTTTCTTTCTTTGCATATACGGAACCAGAATTCCGTATGAAGTAGTTAAAAAATAATTCTCGTATAATATGTTTTTATAGAGCATATGCTATATGTTGTTGCATGAGATTGTTGAAGTTTATTTAAAACCTATAACGAAATGTGTATTGCGAGCTCGCCTTAAAGTTTATTACCTTTGAATAAATATTGTTTATTTAACATAAGAAGATCTTATATTTAAAGTATATATAAATGGCTAAATTTTGTCTTATATATGCTCTAGATAACCCAGATCATTGTAACAATGACTTGTTAAGGACCGCGAGAGAACCAGTACAACATATTGTCCATGTAAGTGTTCGATTTTGTATCATTTGAAAGAAGACTTCGTTACTTACATAAATTGATTATGTTTGTTAGACCGATCCTACATGTGGCAACAGTACAATATTACCTACCAGTATGCATGCATTACCAGCAAAATTAGAGGGATGTTTAAATTTCTCTAATACTCCCCAACTTGGAGAAAGTCCACAGAGTAATGGAGAGGTAATCAGTAGTCCTCGAAGTCCAGATTACCCTCCAAGGGTTTCTAATAGTCCAAATAGTCCAGATGTAATGTTTCCTGTTACTATGACATCAACGCATACCACTTCTAAAATTAACGACGTAATGGGTACAGCAAAATGTAACGAAGAAGAAAATAACGACGCAACATCTGTGAAAGTTGACAAAGAATTGCCAACTTATCAATTCTGTGGCAAATTGGAAACGAATAATTCTGAAAATTCTACTTCACAAGTGAAAATAAAGCAGGAGCATGGTCCAATTGAGAAGAATGTGGAACAAATGGTTATGAAAACAGAAACTGTTGGTCCAAAAGAAGAACCAGAAACTACTAAGCTAACTTGGGTAAATGAAAGAATACCGGCTGCTGTCGCCGATAAACCTGATAGTAATATGATGCATCAAAAATCAGCAGAATTTGTTAATCCATCGTCTTCGAGTTCACATTCAAAAGTGGATTCGTCATCTAAAGAAAAACGTGGGAAAGAACATAGTGATAGAAGACATTGCTCGAGATGCTATAGACGAAGTAAAATCAAAAGAGCAAATGTTGGTGTCCAGTGCAAGCGCGATCGCAGTGTGCTTCCTCTAAATGCTAAACCTATTACTCTACCATTATCAAAATCTACAAGCGACAACCTCAGATTAAATTTACAAACAAAAAATTACAAGATGCTCAATAGTTCAGGGGTAAAGAGTGAGTTATTAGAAGGCCTAAAATATAAAAAATATATTCACATAGAGACGTACCCTAATGGTGGGGCCACCGTTGTGCACATGTATCAAGATGAAATTGATACTCTCTCCAGTGAACAAGTAGAGGAATTGGCGCAAGAATATTTTAAAGTATGTAACCAATACCAATATTAGTAACGTACCATTAATATGTACAAATGATATTAAATTATTTTCAAATACCAATTATAATTCACAGGTGGTTTTTGGGGAAGATGAAAATGGCAATGCTCATCATGTTATGGGCATAGTGCATAATGCAGCGGCATATCTTCCTGATCTTTTAGATTATATGGCAAATAATTATCCCACTTTGACAGTGAAGAATGGAGTATTAGGAAGGAGTAGTGATATCGAAACTACCACTATGGTACAGTACAAAGAACAAGCGTGCAAAGCGTATAGTAATGGAACCATACGATATGGACCTTTGCACCAAATAAGTCTTGTGGGTACTGTCCATGAAGAAGTTGGAGGCTACTTTCCTGATCTTTTACAAAAGTTAGAAGAGAATCCATTTTTGAAATTGGTAAGAAAGTATTTTTATTGGCATACGTGATTTAATTTTATATAATCAGCGTACATTAGAAAACCTTGGTCCGTTCGTGTCTCTTTCAGACAATGCCATGGGGTCCACTGTCGGTAGTGAAAATGGAAACTCCACAAGAATCAAACGACGGTCCTATTTTATGGATCAGACCAGGCGAACAATTAGTTCCGACGGCAGATATAAATAAAAGTCCGTACAAGAGACGTAGAACGGGTATCAATGAATTACGCAATTTACAATACTTGCCACGGCTCAGCGAAGCTCGAGAGTACATGTTCGAGGATCGTACAAAAGCTCATGCTGATCACGTAGGTCATGGGTTAGACAGAATGACTACGGCTGCTGTGGGAGTATTAAAGGCGGTGCATGGCGGTCAAACGTCAGAGTATAATAGAATTACGAAAGACGTTGTAGCGTTTTATGCCGGTGATTTTCCAGAATTAGTTGAGAAACTTCAACTGGATCTCCACGAACCACCGATATCGCAATGCGTGCAGTGGGTCGAAGATGCTAAATTGAATCAATTAAGAAGACAAGGTATTCGTTATGCAAGGATAAATCTTTACGACAATGATATTTATTTTTTACCGCGTAACATTATTCATCAGTTTAGAACGGTCTCGGCTGTTTCAAGCATTGCATGGCATGTTAGACTGAAGCAGTATTATCCAGAATCACAACACAATTCGAGTATAAGACATAGTCGAGTCATCAATGAATCCGCGCATCGTGTTAAAGAAAAGAAACCTTTAGAAACTGTCGGCATAGGGGACGAGCAAAAGGAAAATACTAATCGCCAGCGATTAGAACAGAAGCTTTATTCCGATTCTCTCGAAGAGAAGAAGGCTAAAGAAAGAGCTGCGGAGTATCAAGGAAACTTGAAAAAGTCAGATCAACACGGGAAGCGAAAAGACGACCGTAAGAGTCGTGATCACGGACGCCACTCGTCCGTCAAGAGAAAAGATTGCGAAGATGGTAACGATACTGCTACAAATCATTTCAACGACAGTAAAAACACGAAGAGCGGAACGAGCAATCAAAAGTCCAGCAGTAGTAAAAGGGGTGATAAAAGATCCGACAAAAAACATGAAATACGACGTCGTAATAGTAACAAATCGAGTCATCACTCGCACGGTAGTAGCAGCAGTAGCAACGGTAGCAGTAAAAGTCATCATTCTGGAGAGAAAAAGAAATATGATTGCAGTAGTCATAAATTGGATCATCATCGCAGTCACCATAGCAGATCTAGTAGTAATGGTAACGTTTCGAGTAAAGAGGCTATTTTGAATGTGATGGAAGGAAGGACAGTTAAATATGGTACAACAGGATCTCCTTTAAAAGACACCAAAAGACATTTAAATTCTTCAGAACTGTGCCAACCTATGTTGGAGTCTCCCAGTTCTGAAGTAGTGGTTCTAGACAGCGAGGTACTGAATCAGAGACAACTAATTGCTAAAACGTATGCGACTGAAGTTGTCGATAAAGCATTAGAAACCGCTATATACAAGTCTAAGACCGACGTCGATGAGGTTTGTCAATCTCTGAGGATCGGTGTGGCCGAAGCTTCGAAAGAAGTCTTAGATAAAATAAGAAAAGAAAGCTTCGAAATTGCCGAGCAAAGGTTTAAAGACGATACCGCGAAATTGGAAAGATATTCTCAATTACTTGAAACGGAGACTGTCTTAGCATTTACATCGAAGATGGAATGTGCAACGGAGAATGCTGTGAAAGCTTTGATCGAAATGGCCGAGGATGAAGCTAAAGAAAGAACGAAGAACGAGAAACCTATCGACGCTTCTGTCGAAGATCACGTCGCTGCTGAAAACCAAGTTCCCACTTCGACCAGTACAAGTTCTTGCTCCTCCTCCTCGATAACGTCCACGTCGCCATTAATGGAAAGCGAAAAACACAATAGTAGTCGAGTTAACGCTGTAGAGGAAAAATCTGGAAAATCGTCCGATCATCATACCTCACCTGTGGAATCTAAACGAAAGTACAGAGACGACAAGGATTCTTCTAGGAGCCAGAGGCATAAGGAAAAAAGAGATCGCGACAAACGAGACCGAGACCGAGACCGAGACCGTAAGAAACATCGTCATCGAAGTCCACAAAGTAAATCCGATAGTAAAACGGGTGACGCGACGAAGGAGAGTTCATCGAAGAGTACTTCAACGGTTCGAGATGGCTCTAGTTCTAATAAGTCCGCCGAATCTACAGATACCAAGGACAGTGAGAAGAAATTGGAAAAACGTAAGGACAGTCATCATAGTCACGGGAGAGACGGGCAGAAAAGATCATCCAGCAGTCGTTCGAGTAAAGACGATGCTGGATCGAGCCATTCGCACTCAACGAGTTCGAATCACAAACGCAAATCAAGTTCGTGTTCGGAGCATAAAGAGCACAAAAAATTGTGCACAGAGAAGGAGGTGGCTTTACGAACGTCGGAGCAAACGAGTATTAACACTGCAGCATCTGCAACAACAACAACAACAACAACAACAACAACAACATCATCATCATCATCATCAACAACAACGACAACGACAACGACGGTGACAACGACGGTGATGACACCGACCGAAGCACCGTCTACACATGTTGTTACGTCAGCAACATGAAAAGATGAAGATTGTTTTCAGTGTGTAATACAATCTGCTTAAAAAAGTTGAGAGTTTATGCCGGCATAACGAATATATGCCATTTTTATGCACATAAACTTCAATCACATTGGACGTAACGTATCTAAGTACATGCATTTCTAAGAAGATGAGATCACGCACCAGTAGTGGTGAAAAATTAGTGCTTAACCCACTGACTTTGATATTTGATCATCAGTTCGATGTTACGCACCTTTATCTCAAATAAGAAGTCGACGTTACGGATGTACTTGATTTTCCGAAGTTACACCGGGGGACTCGACGTCTATATTGCAAAAATTATTTTGCTATGAAAACTCTGAGTGTTTCACGAACTGAAAGTGGAGAGTATAGATGATAAGTATTTATAATATAAGTGATCAATGAGCGGTGTACAAATAGACACTTGTACAAATTCACGATTGGAAGTTTTTCCGATCTGCACAGGGTTATTGTGCGTTGTATATAGACCAAAAAATGCCCTATTGGGAGAATTATTGTATCGCAGTGAAGCTTGATTAAATTATTTATATATGTAGATATATATAGTATATGTTAAATTATTTATATTTTGATTACGCATAACGGTACAGAAAATTCTCAGTTGATATTAGACTGCCGGTCGTATTTTTCTTTTCTTTTCTTTTCTTTTTTTTGGTTCATAAATCGATTCTAGAGAATGACACTTCGTTAAAAAAAAAAAGAAACATTTTATTGAGGTATTAATTGGGAATTTATGGTTGATAAAAGAACGGAATACTTTTAATATACGGATTATAGATAAGATGAAAATTGTATTATATTATTATCGGAGATATACAATTACACAGATATATGCACATGCTTTCATATTTGTTATGCGGTCACGATACGTCAAAATGTGTTACTGTCTTAAAGCAATGTATCTTCTTTCCGTTCCTTTATAAATATAAACACATTTTTATACAGATAATAATGGAGTAGTCATAAAACTGGATGTATGTTCTTTTTTTAAGCAAAAAGAAAAAAAATGTGCTTTGCTTTACGTTGTAGATAGCAAAATGATTTTCATTATGAGAAATAGTACTATGGGTATCAACAGATGTACAAATTGTTTGCCTTTGAAGATATTACTTGTTTGAGACAGTGAAACATTGCAACAGATTGATCACAAATGTTAATCATATTTTCTCTATTTGAGTAAAATAACAATTGCTCTAAAGTTAACGGTAGCTGTAGAGAAATGACTAGATTTGTGTATATGGAATATAAAATAATACACAATATAAAGCTGCTATATACGTAACAATGAAACATCGTATAAGTTTTATACATTTATTATTTCTAATTGTTGTGTCGTTCTATAACGCGATACATTTTGTTTGCAATTGAAAATACATAATTCAATACTGACACGTTTTGTTAAATCTCACTGTATTCTTTCAATTCGTTAATTTTTCCGCTCGATAATTTCGCATTTATCATTTATCCGAAACAGCGCTTTATATTGTGTGCCTTCTAATATACATTTTCGATAACCACGAATCAAAGATTCATTTGTCCGATTATTTTCATAATCGATCAGATTCGCGCGGTAATACACAAAAATTCATCTTGCGACTGCATATACTTCAGTTTTGTTCAAACTTATTCATATACACATTTCTATTATACGTCCATTGTTTCAGAATCTATAGCAAAATTATATCTCAAACAGTGATAATCCCTTAATGCATTTTCTTACACTGCAAAAAGGAAAAAAATGTCGCAGGAACACACCCTAACGAAGTAGTCGTGTGTAATAAGATAGTAAACGATCGGATTTGTATACACAAGACTATAGATTAGGCAAGACTGAAAAGAGTAGCATCCAATAGAACTTCCTATATTAATTGATTTTTCTAGATTAGATACGTACAAAATCGATCGATCCTAATGGCATCGTGAAGTCTACGATATAGGCTATAGGTGCTCGTGACGTGAAAATAGATCTATGATATTCTTCGATCGAGAATTCTAAAGCGGAATAATATCTTTTGGGTAAAACGTCTCTTATCTCGAAGGATTTTTTTAATTTGGATACACGTAGTCTATATAACAAATTTTGCAGGATAAATTAAAGAAAAATAACGAGTCGCGTTCGAGATCTATACGCGTCTTTTAATTACATTGAACGCGCTTAATCTTCATGCGTGTAAAACATGTAATTACTAGGGACACGAAAAATTGTTCCGTTTTCGCAGAGAAAAAAGAAATGGACCAAATTGAAACATCAAAGAATCCATAAGCTTCTTCTAATAATATTTATTAAAAGCAGTATAATTAAAACCAAATAATATAGGTGCTGGATACATCACAGATCTTTTGAGGTGCCTTCTCTCTGTTTGTTGCGGTAAAGATTACAAACTAATTAATCATAGACTGCTCGGTTAATCAGTCTATAAAGATAACTTTATTTTCCCTAGCACCATGTAGCGTGTAAACTCGAAACCCCTGTGCTATCGTTTTAAACGTTAAAGACACGATTGACGTGCGAAACATTTCACTGACTTTGTCTCTCGAACGATTTTCCCATTCGATGGGAAAGAAAAAAATAAACAAATATTTGCGTCGGACGAACACGAGCGGTCTGCAAATATTTAATACGCCTTCATAGAGCATATGTAACATATTATCAACAAAACCTTGTGTAAATAATTGTACAAAAATTTATTGATTCATTGGAAAATAGTTCGAGAAAGAAAGATGCGCGTAATAAAATTATGTCCCAGAATACACGAAAAGGAAGCAAGCCAATTGTAATCGTATTTAAAACTTGCTCTATATTCTTAAGTGATTTACAATGTAAAAAGCGTATAAGTTAACATAAATTATTGATAAATTGGAAATTTCGCGCGTTGGCCTCCATACTGCTTCTGATATACAAGAGAGATACGAAGGATACCTTTTTTCTTTTCAAGTTAATACTCCCCCCAAGTATCATTATTATCCCAAATTTTTCAGTTAAAAATATTATTTATATCACTTATACATATATTGTATATTATAT
>JAIFRP010000018.1:381171-394301 GCA_032403825.1 Odynerus spinipes | reverse complement strand
TCTCTCTCTCTCTCTCTCTCTCTTTCACTCTCTCACTTTCTCTCTCCCTCTATCTCTTTCCCTTTTGCAGGTGTTCACTTTCGATCTCTCTCTTTCACACCCTACGCAATCACTGTTCTTCCTTCTGTGCTAAATAGAAGTGACAATCATTAGCGCGGATACACTGCAAATCATTAATGCGATTACTCGAGCGGTGAAACGACCCGTAAAACGTACAACGCGATTTCCCGTTAATGGCAAGAAGACCTTTAATGATGATTTTTCCTAAGAATTACCCCGGCGTGGTACGTGGGTCGTAATAATCGCCTACTCGCCTACAAACGACATAAAAAGCAAATGGTATGTAGGATATCTTTTAAATGTCGTCGAGTAAATACATAGTTATCTAGTTTCAACGTCGCACAGTGGGACAAAACGACTTGGCGGCGATCAAAAATCGATTTTTGTAGTATAGTAAATTAGAAAAAAATGATATTACATGAAAAACGACTAATTATATTATAACATGGTAAACTATGAAATATCAAAATTAATTAATACTGTGCATAAAATTGCAATTTATATAATCAGGATTATTAAATAAAGAAAATGTATTAAACACTATTTACTGTATAAGCGAATCTTCATACTCGGTTCTCAATACCATTGAAATATGCAGAACCCAAAGAATTTAATGCTATAAATAATCTCTTAAAATTTCATTGAAATGTATCAAGCAGAAGCAAAGTTACAGATTTTTTATCGGCGTCAGGTCATTTCGTCTCACTGTACGTCGCGTTGAATTTCCGTTTTTTGGAAGTATCGGTGGTGCTAATTTTCATTCCAAACGAAGAGAGGATTTGTGAAATAAAATATAATAAAGGATCGAAAGCCGTGCTATTATTAATTGCACAGACTACTAAGAATAATGTACTTTTAAATTAATTCACAATGTGAATATAGTCAACCATCTTATAAAACGGCACTCTGAAGAAACGGTTTCGATATAACACGGTGAAAAAATTACGACCGTCTTTCCTTTGACACGATATTTTTATCAAACGAGTGCTGTATAGCACGGTTTCATAACTTCGACTACTCTCACACACCACGAACATTTCAAGTAGGTACACATTCGCATATATCTATTTAATTTTAAAAAATCTGACTTTTGCAAGTTCTAGACACACGCACTCATACGCAAGTGAAATAAAACACTGTATCAACATAACACGGAACGCATCCCCTAAAATCTCTATTAGTTTATGGTTTTGCGCAGTGCGTTTTCGATACAATACCGAACGAATTAATCGTGTTGTAAGAAGGTTGACTGTAATATTATAATGTTCAGAATTTTTAATATGATTAGAGAGAAAATGGAGAAGCTTTGTCGAAGAAAAAAAAACCGTTTGCCGATCGGAATCCAGTAAAAATTTGTTACCTTCTTTAATTTTATTGCCTTTAAGAAGCCAGTGGCAAACAAAAACTATTTTATTGAAAATCCTAAAAAAACTAAGGGCGAACGGTAAGAGTTCGATACGTAACACGTTATCGCCGATCATCGCTTTAATCAATTATTGACTGTCATCGATATAATTATCTCTCGACGATGAAATACCCAAATCGTCGGCAAATATAATTTGTACGCGCGCACGCACACGCATTCACGCCCGCGAGGACGCTAGCGTTAATTGGCGATGGTAAATTATAGCGTTTCTATCGGACTCCGGCGCGATGATTACTACTTTACAAGGCAACGATGTATATTTCGTGTCGCAGCAATTTACGGGCGTGCACACCACCTTTAACTACATGAAATCGCGCTTTTCGTTGCTGGATATCGTCCACGTGCTCCGTATTCTAACCTATACCTATTAATTACGATCACAGTTATTATTTTACGTTTATAGAGTATCCGGAAAAAAGACACACGCACATTTAATCCATTTGCATTACAAGGAAGAATAACAAACAATTCTTTAAATAATTAATTCAAACTGTATTAACTAATTTAAATAGTTCTTATCGCCAATTTTTCTTATATTATATTAAAGTAGAAAAATTTCAAAAAGTAACAAAAAAATTCATATTTCAGCAGTTTGTGCATATTTTAGTAATGCGTAGATATATTTCTATCTCTTCAGAATAATAAAAACAAAAATATATAACTTCTTACATCTACATACGGACACTATTATACAGTTATTTTTCCTCCCACTGGACTAACTATAATATATTTAATAACAAATATACTAACACTGTATAGGCTAATGATGCAAATGAATTAATTAATTTGATGTCTTTATAATAAAGAAGAACTTTTACGATAGAGATAAGATGTAAAAGCATGACATGTTTTATATTTCGAGACGAAACATTATTTTGAGCAATTCACACATTTATTAAGCCGTAATTTATTATTATTATCAGTATCATCTACTTGCTATTTTATATTATATGGACACACGTTTGCTCTAGTTATCGGACCAAGACTAATTACATTAAATCAATTGCATAAAGACACTACCCCAATCGATCATTGTCGTCTACAAGCAATCGTGCTTACAATATCATTAGTATATAGGGGAGAGCGGGGCTAAAAGTCCCAGAGGCATGTTGTCCCAATTGCAGTTTTGATATCTTAGGAAGAGAATGGAAACGCGTCCGCCCGATGGTATACAGGTCTCAATGAGTAAAGAAAAGTGTGGTGGAGGTTGTTGTGTTTAGTCTTCCCTAATCTGACTAACCTAATCTGAGTAACCAAAAAAATCAAAATTATAAGTTACAGAAATCTGTAGAAATAGAAAACTTAAAATTGTGACAACTAGCCCCGCTCTCCCCTACTACCATTTACAAAAACGATCGAACGAACTAAATGATTCGACCTTTCTCGCCACCTACATCGCGCGGAGAAGAAATTCACCCGAATAAGCGAAAGAAGCTAATATGTCGTACGAGAAAATAGAATATAGTAGTCACGACGGTGACCCAGATCGAAGCACACGTCACGTTCGTTCGGATGGTAGGAAAGGCTCAAACGTAGCAGGTCGCAAGTGACTCGCGCGCTTTAGCGGCTCACAGCTGTCGTGCCATGCGTTCCTCGGATGTTTCGTGTTCCAGCAAAGACCGTTCGTGCTTGCACGCGCGCGAAAATGCATAACTAAGCGCGACCGAGCATGCACGTACACTTACGTATGCTCGTACGTATCAGGTGCGTGTGTGCGTATGTGCGTAGGAGTATAACGCGTATGTATAAATACACGCGTAAGCTTTAAGCATTAACGGCGTAGGTCGTGCGACGATAACCCGAACGCGTTTCCATCGGTCGACCGCGCGCACATTTTCGGTCGGACGTGTAAAGCGAGAGAGAGAGAGAGAGAGAGAGAGAGAGAGAGAAGGGGAGAGAGAGAGAGGGCGAGGAGAGGGCCAAGAGGGAGTGCGCGTAATGGGTGTAAGCGGTGTAAGCGCGGGCCGAGGGCGCGAGAGGGCGAGCACGATGGCTCGTGGCTCGCTTAGGCTTGTCCAACCCCGATTTGGTTGGCCTGTACATGTCGTAACGTCACGTGCGTCCAACACCCCTGCGTCGTCATCGATCTGCTGCTGCTACTACTAGTGCTGCTATTGCTACCGCCGTTACTGCTACTGGCCTTTCTCCTTCTCCCTCACCCCTTCTTCTCTTCTCTAACTGACATCCTTCGACGTCGAAGGCACGAGCCACCGAATATTCACCATTACTCCCCAAAGACTTCCGAGTACGAGCGTTAGCGTGTAAATAAGCGGCTCATTCCACAAAAAGCTTTGATTTTGCCACTGCGAAAGGGTTACTTGGTTTTATTCGCAAACGATACCTCTTTAACCCCAGAAAGATATTCTGCGTAAAATTTACGCATGCCTGTTCGAAATATTTTTGTTGATTAATGAAAGATTTAAAAGTTTTTGTTCTTTTCTTGTATAACAAATAAATATAAATACACAAATTGTTTTTTAAAATTTCATCTATGTGTAGAAAAATAATACTTATCGGTTTATTTAAATCAATAAGTAAAATATAACATTACAGATTGTTAAAACTCATGCGTGTATTTTACACATGATTATCTTTTATGTACATCACAATATGATTATCTTTTCAGGGTTAATTTGGAGAAACTTCGTTTCGAGAACGCGTCCGATCGTGATTAAGAAATTTACGATCGATAACGTGATCCTACGTTATTTAAAATTCTTTAGCTGAGTATCGGTAAAGTAGTTTTATGTCATTACAAAATTGCTGTTTACTGGTAGCGATAATCAAATTTTGGTACTGCAGACTTTTTCAGGTACCGTTGTTTAAAGGCAATTGTTTTATCAAACATCACATTAAAGAACACTATTATTAAATGTTATTAGTAAACTAGTTAAATTGCGTTACTATTTCTTAATTCAATAATATATATTTGTATTTCCAATTATTATTAAATAACATGCATAATTGTCATGTAAAATAAATCTATAAAATGTTATTGAGTTTTACGTTGCCGTAAATTCATTTTATTCGTTTGCAAAAAATGTATTCAATGAATTTAAGAAGCTCGATAAATTTTAATATTGCCAGTAAATTTTTTATCGATGTTTCCAACATACGTTTGTAACGTTTAATTTTTAAAAATTTTAAACAACAAATGATTATAAGTGTCGTATCTGAAAGTAATTTTTGTTATATTTGCACACATATAAATAGTAGATCCTTACGGTACTCAGTTACAGACTTTGCCAATTACACGCAGCGTTCGATTAAATTATGTTAAAAGGAATAGCATTGGAAGTTACACCTAGTTGTTTCTGCTGTAGCTATATAGTAAGATGTTCGAGAATTTCGTTCGTGATCTCGTTACTTCCCCTTTAAACGAGCCACTCATGCGCTTAACGGATTATGATCGATAAGTCGCACACGACTAAGGTGGGTAAGGAAGCATCGCCGTCGTGAGAAGTATATAAATCGAAGATGTCGCGTTTAAATCATTCCCCGGCTAAAATGGAATTCAAACGATATCGAACAATTTATCGAGGACAACGTAGCCGTGATTGGAAGTCGATAACCGATCAGACGTTCTCAAAAGAATCCAAGCGAACGACTGCTTCTAACGTTTCGAAGTTCTTTCTCTCGTTGCGAAAGCGGAAATTGTTTCCTCGTTACTTTATATAAAGTAACGAATGCAACGAGAGACCGAGAAAGAGATAAGAAGGAAAGAAGAAATTCGAAGATCGTGCAAATGAAAGCTGGATAGAAGTGCATACGTATTTACACGTATACGTCTATATACAGGGTATCTGGTTCCAAGTTCCCCACCGGGAAGATGCTTGTTTAATGGACAAATCTAAGCATAAATATCGAAAATTATTTAAATAAATTCCGCATAGTTAACGAGATATTAACAATCAAAGATTGGCCAATCAGAGAGATCGGTGGATTAGGACGTCCTAATTGATCTTAATATTAGGCGAGAGATTAAGTGAGCCGTAATAAATAATTACCAGTAGTGGAATGTTTAATGTGGATTGCTCCTCCCACCGCTTCATCTCTCGCCTAATATTAAGATAAAGTGAGACGTCCTAATCCACCGATCTCTCTAATTGGCCAATCTTTGATTGTTAATATCTCGTTAACTATGCGGAATTTATTTAAATAATTTTCGATATTTATGCTTAGATTTGTCCATTAAACAAGTATCTCCCCGGTACATCAAACACCCTGTACACACACACACACACACACACACACACACCTACGTATTCAAGAGAAAGCGGGATACAGAAAATGAGATAGTGAAATTCTCCGAGAAGAAGCTTTATTCACTCTCGGCAAAGGAACTACTCGTGGCTTTGAGCCACTAATATTCGGACATCGAAACTAATCGTCGCACAGTCGTGTGCCAAAGGATCCAACATTAGAGCTCGATCTCCTCCCTGCTCTCTCCCTCACTCACTCACTCACTCACTCACCGACTCGCTCCATCTCTCTCGGACGACCTCTCACGCGCACAACCCTGAACCCGCTTTCAGCCCCTCGAGTGACCTTTCGCAAATAGCGTGGAAAGGCCACTCGACGGTACGTGCCCTTGCGCATTCCCCGCAAGATGAAATATACATATCGATCCGACCCCTCGATCGAAAGGTCGGAAACATAATTTTATCAGGCCGATAGTCGTGCGATTAAACGCATCTCCTCTTCTCGTTTATACTCCGTGCTCACCCGTTCGTTCCATTCCTTCCCGTTAGACGTGAATTTCAATATTCCCGCGCAAAAATTCATGCCACTTCCGCCTCGCGAGCACGTCTGGCAGTTATTCCAACGACATAAGGAATCCTTAGGAATTCGCTGCCGGCGATCGAATGATCTGGATACTTTACCGATACGGGACACTGTCATGAATTCTGAAATAGTTCCAAGCTCGTAATTCCTCACGTATCAGATATCCCCGGCTTTGAATTCCAAATACAACTGGCACACGAGTATCGTCGATCGGGAGGCACGCCTTCATCGCGGAAGCATATTTTATACTGGCTCACCCCCTTGGAAAATCATTTACGTATATATAGATATTATACATAATACGAGAACAAACGCGAATAAACGTCGATACGCGATGCCCATGACAGATATTTTCCCGTTATTCTCTATAATTTTACGTTAACGCGAAAACAATTATAAGAACGTACCTCGTTCGATGATTCGTTATCGTGGAAAATAATACGATGCAACGGAAACCATTAATAGAATAATTCGATCGAAATTCAGCTCCTCTGTATAAGCTATATAATATCATATTTATTTGTTATACAGATTTTTATTATTCGTCTACGTTCAATTAAAATCATTACGCCCATGGTATCTTCTCGGGTATACATACCTTATACAAGTACGAGTACAAAGTGTGTTAAAATTCATAACTTCATAAACCGAAAATTTGGAAGTTTCGCATAAAAACAAGTCGACAGGGGTCCCTTGAATTTCGATACCTCGATGATATGTGGTGGCACTTCGTGGAAGTAACTTTTACGATTTACAACGTCATATCGAGAGTCATCTTTCAATTTCTACCCCGCCCTTAACGCGACGTCAGGAGTCAAGTTTCGAGAGGGGCAATCGATTCGGTAACGTCGTTGTACCGCTACCTTATGCCATCCTAACGCCTCTAAACGTCGAAGACTGCCAGTTACGCGAGAATCTGGCAGCGTTCTTCGAACCCTCGACGACTTTCCAACCCTCGCAACGACGACGGCGACGACATCGTTACGTTTGCGACCCTCTGCGCATTCCGTAGAAGCGTAGAGCTGCGTAAAATGCGTTTTTATTTAAGAGACGTGTCGTTTCAAATTGTTAGCGCTGAATTTCTTGACCGTATACGGTAAAATAATTTACATGGTAGTCGCATAAGGATAAAATTAAATTAGTATTTAGAAAATAAAAATGAGACTTACATGAAATAAATGCACTTTAAAACATTTTAAAGGATAACTCAATTAAATACAGTCGAACCTCGATTACCCGACATTACATTATTTACACAACATTACACAACATTGATTACCCGAACGTTTGATTATCCGAACATACTAGAACTTATAAGTTATGATGAAAATGATATAACAGAATGGCTTGAAAATGACAAAGGGAACTACATAAATGATGAAGAAATTTTTAAAAGAATTAACAGAAGATGACGATATTCTCCTCAAATAATATTCCCACGCATTTTGAAGCATTCGCAGCTTCAGAGACAGTCATCAGATGGTACGAAGCACGACAAGAGAGTACTACTCCGGAGGAATAATTAACATTAAAGAAAATACAATTTAGTGGCTCAGTAAGATTTAAAGAACAAAGACGATTAAACATATGTATGTAATGCGTGTAATATATAAATAATTATAATTTTTCACGTGGAGTGTAGTTATAATTTGAGTCGTTCGATTATCCGAAAAATTCGATTATTTGATCGTCATGAACACAATTAGTTCGGATAATCGAGGTTCTACTGTATTTCTTAATTGTAAACGTTCATTTGATCTAAAACTTTTTGAAAGCAACCAAAATATGCAGCCAATTAATGTGATAGTACCTACTTGCGTCGAGTCTTTTGGCACATCGTAAGCAATACCGACTACCCGGGTCTCACCGCGTGGAGGTTGCTGTACATGAAGACTCACGGACTAAGATTCCATTTTAATTAACTAGTCGCGTTTAATGAACTTTCCTTCGACCCGCCGCAATCGATCAAAGGTCCATCAACCACGAATTTGCTCTATCCTACCCGAAAGAACAGAAGTAAAAATAATTTCGATGAGAGATCAGTTCAGAAACATTACTTTGAAATACTTTGTACTTTGAAAACAAATTTTATTTTTAACTGATTTCGAAAAAAAGGAAGTCACTACATTTGATAGTAGGAAATGTTGCTTTTTTCAAATATATTTTTTACATTCCGAAAAGATAAAAATTATATCATAATATATTAGATTTTATATAATTGCTACATTAATATTTTTGATAAGATTTTTCCGATCACTGTCACGATATAGAGTAATAGAAAAGTTTTTAAACTGAGCGTAATCAGGAATATATAATATTGAAATTTATCCATCCTTTTTAATCTTAAAATTAAACTGATTTAATCCCTAGGCTGCGGCAGAAAGTCGACCTTTCTGAAAATTTTATAATACTCCCTGGAAGATAAAGGTACTCCGGGGGGTTAAACTCTATTGATTTATATATAAAATATAATTCTGCATCAATTCTGCTGTTGTAATCCTTGAAATACAAAGGAATGTGTTTTATGTCCGTTCGGTATTCGTTCGGTACCGAAACACGTGGAGACCTCTTTTCCAAAATCTAACCAAACCCCACCCTTGTAGCCTGTTTATTTTCCGAAGACCGTATCGTAAAGATTCCACCAGGGTTAAGTGCCTGCAGTGCGTACGTCTCGACGACCTATGGACCCTTTTGTCTAGTTCCCGCTCTGTCCTTTTACTATTTCCTTTCTTTTCTTATACTCCACTAATAACATTTATAATAATACCTTTAGAATTAACATGTTTAACTGGCCAATCTAATAAATTCTAAGCACCATTGTATAAATAGGTTTATAAAGAAGATGACGACTTTCTATAGAAAAATTGATTGTAATTATATCCTCATAGATAGAGACGTCTATGTATCAGAAATAACGAGTAAGTGTAAGCGAAAGCCACTTGGGACTCGGAGGAAGCGATAATCTGAACATAAACGCACGAGACGGATATTTAAACCCTGACAGTTTTCGCATAGGTACCGAGGGCCGATATATCGGCTCACTAACAGTAACAGGGTTAAAGCATGCTCGAAGCTTTTAAAGGGGACTTATCTGTACGTATTACGTAGCCTAACCTTAAATAAAAAACGATGTATTCGTACTTATTTTTTGATTATTAACATTTTCGTGATAACTGCTCTTATAAATATAATAAATATAACAGGATTTTAAAAGTAATATTTGTAAGAAGCGAGAACGTATTGTACGTAAAATAAGGAAAACTGGAAAGCTCTTAAGTTGTTTAATACTTTGAACATTGGAAAAAAATAAAATGAGTCCGCACAGATCATTCGCTCGACACTGACTAACTTTTCGCTACTTTCGAACGGTTTTTTCTCTTCGCGGGACTCGCGGATTTCTGCTAATTCCGGTGACGCGCCGCGGACAAATACATATATCTGTTACCGGCAAAGTATATAATTCCGGCATTCTATAGAAAACCTAAGTATTCCACAGAATGACTAACGATTTCAGATAATGTATAAAACAAATTATATTATATAAATTTTCTAGGCATTATATAAAATACCCAGGCACAAACCAGGCATTCTATAAAATGGCTAGGTAAACTATATAAAAATATTTAAATTTAAAAAAATTCACGCGTTACCTGGGTTGTGCCTGGGAATTTTATATAATGCCTACAAAATTAATTTATTTCGTACAACGCCTGATGATTTTAGGAATTCTATACAATGCTGGATTACATATTTTACCGGTAACATATCAACTAATTAGAAATGCATAATATGTAATATTACCGATAAGGTAGATAAATTATAATTTGTCTCGCATTATCCGACTGTTTCATAAATCGTTGTTCCGTAAGAACAATTAATAATTTATCAAGTAATTATTTCTACCGATCATTGAACGTTATGCACATCCAGTCGTGATTTCTATATAGCACAATCGTAAATAATTTTAACGTTCTTCATAAACTGATCAAGAATTTACATCCGCGTCACAGATGGAGGTCTCGATGAGTTCCAAAAAAAGAACACGCATTTATAGCTTTTAGCAATTCAAAGTGCCTACGTACAAGGTCGAAACAATAACAACAAGCTAAACCAGTGGTTCTTAACCTTTTTGAAGTCAGGGAACACTTTTGATTATATGAAAAATTTGCGGAACGCCAAAAGTAATGATCCAAAAAACAACCAAAAACATCCCACGTAGAAATAAATATATTTCTATGTTATAAAAATCATTTAAAAAAAATTCGGCTTTCATAATTTCGCGGAACACTTGCAAAAAGCTCACGGAACACCCGTTAAGAACCAGTACACAAAACCGTTGGAGTTCTCATTGTCACGTCCCGGTCAAGGTGTCGGCTCGCGTTCGAAAAGATGTAAATTTTTATAACGGAGTCTCCATGGGTCTATTTTCGGGATAGATATGTAATTTGAGAAGGATTCTGGAATTTCGATGGATATGAGGAAAATTGAAGCTACAGGAGATGATAGAGGAAAATTTGGGAACGAAACAGGAAAAGAGTAGCTGATTAAATCTTCTTTGCAGACGAACGTTTTTACTTCAACGAACAAACGTTTTAATTTCTTTAATTGGCGTTTTCTGCCACCGCGTTTGACCATTTTTTCCGGAAAAAGAAACCGAAAGTCTTAGAATGACTCGAGTGCCTCGGTTTCAAGCATCCGAGTCAGTGCTAAAATTTCGGTTATGAATTGATTCTATATGCCAGCGCAAGTCAAAAGAGTAGCCTGAGTGCCTCGGTTTCAAGCATTCGAGCTAAACTAACGATTACGTGTACTGCACGAACGAATAGATTTTGTAAAGGGAAGATTTAATTCCTCTTTCTAGGTGTTGCGTCTGTGCGACGCATCCTGAGATGAGGATATATTGAGGTCTGGAAAATCAAGACATGGACAACGGGTAAACGAGAAAAAATTAAAAGAGAATTCGGACTTACTTGTTTTCACTAAAAACTCGTGGATACAAGGTTTTGGTCTAAGGTTTAAGGTCTTCTAAAATACAAACTCTTCTAACTGCTCTGCGCTGAAGCACGCATTTTTATACCTGGTTCTTAAGCGAGGGTTGGAGGAAAGGGAAAAGTGTTCGAATTTTCATTGGTTTTGCGTTCCCTTTCCTTTGGAAGAAAGTTCATCTTAAGAAGTGGGGGTTGTTTCCCTTAAGAAAACGTACAGAGTTCTTACCCCCGCTTTTCTGGCCCTTTGAATATGTTACGTCTAGGAGAGAGGGAATGTAGCGCGCTCGAGGTTTCCCCCTCTTTTGGGTCTCGTAGAGTCCCATGCCCAAGAGAAACAGACACCCGTTGTTCTAGAGAGTGATGCAAAAATAATTATTAACAATGTATTGGTTTGCTGTTTCTTTTGGACCGTTACGTTTCTTTAATAATAATAGCAATAATACTACTATTAATAATGATACTAATTGTAAGCGGAATTTTGCGACAGTAAACGTATGTGTGAGAAAATAATGTGGTGGGGGATGAATACAAATATAAAGTATAGACACTCCCTCTATAGCCTTGTAAACAAACGGAAATGAGAGTAGATTAACGCTTGAATAAACCTTTGTTAAGTATATAACATAATAGTAGTGGCAATGACAATAATGGGGGTAAATAATAACATAATAATAATAGTGTTATACGATAAGTGTGGAAGAAAGGACGAAAGACGTTGTGAGCGAGAGCGAGAATGAGAGAGAGAGAGAGAGAGAGGGAGAGAGAGAGAATGAGTGCGAGCGAGAAAAGTCTGAAGTGAGATGTACGGATAGGTGAAGTGAGATGAGGTGTGACTGAAATATTAAGCGAATGAGAGATTGGTGCGAAACGAACAGCGTGAGTATATAGAGCGATAGGAGTTTAGTCTTGTAGTAAGTCGTGGGTGGGAGTTACGAAAATTTTCTTTTGTTAATTAATGTACATTCCCTTTGCATTTTGATATTACTTCGTGCTTTAGGTATTGTTCTTTTCGTTGTAATTTTAAAGACTGCTGTGTAAAAATAACGAGTATACTGGTGTATGATGGTTTTTCGCGGTCTCTTTGTGCTATTGGATACAGTTTGAAGCATACGACTATCGACTACTTTCGATACAAAATATCTTTTTAACCGACTTCGAAAAGGAGGAGGTTACTCAATTCGACAGTGGGCGATGTTGCTTTTTTTCTGTTTGTCCGGGCCTCACGCCGAGACGGATGGACCGATCGGGATTAAATTTGTTCTACCTTATAGGTTATGGTCTCCCATTGGTCCCGTTTGGAAAAAATTTTTTAGACCTCTATTTTTTACAAAGTTATTGCAAAATTAGTGCGAAGTGGCACACGGTGCCGATCGATGATCGCTAGTTTTGGAAGGAACGGATCGATTTATATGAACGAACCCTCTTCCGCCTTGGCCTGGATGTTCCTTACATAATAATATTTTGCAAATAATGTTTAATTGTTGCTATATTTAAATTGTTTATTGCACAATTATTTGTTTGTGCGGACATAACTAAGCAACGGTACCGTTTATTGGAATAGATCTTTTTACGTTTTGCCGCGGGTGTTCTCTAGATAGTAACGTATGTTATAATTCATCAATTGTTGCTATATTTAAATTGTTTATTGCATAATTATTTGTTTAATCCGTCATAACTAAGCAACGGTACCGTTTATTGGAATAGATCTTTTTACGTTTTGCCGCGGGTGTTCTCTAGATAGTAACGTATGTTATAATTTATCAATTGTTGCTATATTTAAATTGTTTATTGCATAATTATTTTTTAATTCGGCTATAACTAAGCAGTGGGACCACTGATTGGAATGAAATCTTTTCAGTCTTGTTGCAGAT
>JAIFRP010000018.1:321418-332528 GCA_032403825.1 Odynerus spinipes | reverse complement strand
AACAGGGTTGACGGTAGCTGACCTTAAACCATCGACGCCGAGGGATCTCATTCCGAAGGGAAGTCCTAAAGCAACCAGGGTTCGCTCTTTAAAGAATAAATTACTAGGGATTGCTAAGAGAAGTTAGTACCGTTATTCCTTTGCATTTCGTGCGCGTTTCCCTTCTAAGGACGAACCTTTAGGATCTCGATAGTCGTCCTCGTCTCCCACGGTAACAAACTATCCTTCCGAGTTCTCCGGGATAGACGGTTCCTACGAGAAGAGTAAGGAAAAAGTTAGCAAAAGGTTGGTTCCTCGAGTCTTCCGGCGGGTCGGACGTTCCGCTCGTCCGGGGTGGGTGGACGACAGGTGAAGTTCCATGTGTGTATACATGAACACACGCGTACACGTATATATGTATATAGTCGCGAGCTCTGTCTAGAATTTAACTCGGCTAGATGAAAAAGCGTAATAGGGAGAAGCGTCGGTGAAGCCCGGCTCGAGGGAAACGGATGGGTTTTAATATCGCGAGCTCGGTGAAGCCCGTTGGAAAGCCTCGCTTGCTCGCGAGTGGAAGAGTGTGTGAGAGAGAGAAAGAGGAGAGAACCGGAGGACGACGAACGGAGAAAGAGAAGAGAGAGAGGGGGGGACGCGGACTTGCTAAGCCTTACAGATTGTGGGTTCGAGACTCGAGCGAATAAATCATAGCGTCGTACGGTTATACGTTGGTTTGCGCTTCGCTCTCTGTGCCAGGACCCCAGCTGCCACGTTACCCCTGGCCGGATCATCCCGTGGGATTAGCGATACTTCAATAAACTCCGTCGAGCCTTCCCTCGCGCCCCGCCCCCCAACTCTCTAGCCCTCACCTCCACCCCTTATCCCAGTCCTCATCCTTCTTGATTTGACTCGAGCGACTACTACTTCGCTCGAGCGGAGACCGAGATGAATCTCGCGGTCGAGACCGCGGCTAAACCGATTTATATCGACTTTAAAACGACGCTGCTCGACCGCTCGGATTAACGAACAAATGTACCGACGTTTCGATCGATCCTTGTCTCTCAATCGTCCTATTGTTTTTTTTCATATCGATCTATGATGTAGGTAACTATGAGAAGCATTGTATGCGCCTGATAGGAGGATACCCCTTCTGTTTTTTTACGTATGTATATTTCATGTATCATTGGTTATTGTTATCTGACAGTTAAGAACACTACACATAAATTGTGTAGACACGGTCTTTTTATTATGCGAAATACTTACAAAATAAGAAAATCAAAGCGCAGACGCAGTTTCTACATGCGATCGACACTTCGTTAGATTCATAGAAACACCATGCATTCGTATCTATTAGTTTGCTTTTATAGGTATATTCACTTATTAAAATTATATTCTCACTTTTAAGACAATCGCATAGGGATAACAAAGGCATATGAAAAAGAGGAATACGTGAACTAATTAACAGGCTGACTGCCACGCCAGATTTATATGATGCTCTCAGGGGATCATAAGAGAATTTAATAGAATACACCGTAATTCATTTTTGTAATATGATATATAATGTTTTAATTAAAATCTTTAATTATTTAATGGTGCATTCCTTATTTCGTAATATTGTGTAGTACTTAGTCGTGATGATAAACATTTTTTTACTTTATGATATTCATTTTATTCTATTATTCTAATCTTTTGAGGCGCTCCAGTCTCGGGTGACCACCATGACCCCATTGAAAAAACAATCTTCGGTCACACGTGACCAACGTGGCAGTCAACGTGTTAACAGGTATAAATATACGAGTGTAGAAAAAGATTTGTCGGCATATCGTTTATCCGACATCTTAAGATACTGTCGATTTTGAAGTAGATATGCACTTTAAAATCTAAGATTTCAAAGATTAAACGAATAATTTAGTGGGAAAATATTTGGGCAAATAAAATCCTTCGACGAATCCGTTTTTAATATACCCGCGAACTTCCTTCATCGCTCTTCACCATGGGACGCGTTAAGCGTTCGCGAGAAGGGCTCCCACCTTTCACCGTCGTACCTTTTTATCATCTCTAACCCTCGGTCCCTATGCTCCTCCTTCTCCGCCTTCTTTACCACCT
The DNA here is from genome assembly GCA_032403825.1 of Odynerus spinipes. NCBI lineage: Eukaryota > Metazoa > Arthropoda > Insecta > Hymenoptera > Vespidae > Odynerus > Odynerus spinipes. The sequence goes on along the minus strand of JAIFRP010000018.1, from coordinate 330,446 downwards.
CCTTCCCCTCTTCTCTGATCTCACCACCTGCCATTACTTACATATGGAAAAGAAAATGCGGTCGGATGAAGAAAAATGAACGACGTGCCGGATGGTAAAGGTCGTGCGCCTTGCAAATGAAACTAATATTCGCACCGGCGAGGTTGATAAAGGCGAACGAGAGCCGGTAAAGACGGTGACTGAGATGAGGAGAGGGATGCTGAGGAGGGAGAAGGAGGAGAAGAAGGAACAGAAGAAGTGGAAAAAACGACGAGTGCTTCTTCGATGCCTTTCGACTTACGAAAAGGAGTTTAGTTTTTTACACGACGGATTTAACCCGATCTCCGTGCGCTCGGTAAGAAGAAAGAACGTTCGTTTCGAAGGGTGGTGTATCTCACCTTTCGACGTGTAGCTGCTGTCAGTTTCCTTCCACTTTTCTTCTCCTTCTCGCGCTTTTCTTCTTCCTCGCAGCGTTGCGTCGTGTCGAACGAAAAGAAGTTTCTCGCGAAGAACTTGCCGTTATTTCTATCGTCATAAAAGTCTTTTGCTTTTTTTTATCGAGGAAACTCAGCAGTCCTACATTCATAATATCTAACTCATCCCTTATACATATACATATATATATACGCATACATAATCGAAAGAAACTTTTATTTCTCTTGGATTGCGCGTTCGACGATGCCTCTTCTCCTTCGGAACGTTTTTAGTTATCTCTCGGCGATTCACAGAGCCGTGCAACGACCGTGAGATATTCGTCTTGGTGGGCTTAATTAAAATTTATATTTTCAGAGGGCGAATTTATTAAGCAGTCGCTGTCTGAAAGCCACGGCTTTCTCCTTCTTTCTCTCTTTCTCTCTTTTCCTCCGTCTCATCTTTCGCGTACACACCGTCGTCTTGTTTCACTGTCTTGCAAAGTCTACCGGGATTTAATATGACTGACGACGTGGGATCAACCAAATCAGCGTGCGCGTATGTAAGTTGTACGTACGTACGCGTATCCACGGCTTAAATCCTCGCGAAGTCTGAGCGATATACGTGGTATGGAACAAAAAGCTTTTTTAGTGGTAAATGGTGGTGGTGGGCAACGGTTACCCTTCGTCCAATGCTGGATTACGAATGACAAGAAATGCTGATTGCGATCGTGCGCCCGCGCGTGTACTGTTCGTTGATGATTGGGGCCGCAAACGATACGCTTGTTGCGTTTAGATATATCTTGTTTCAAAGTTTTCGTAATTACTGAAAGAGAAGTTTGACTGTGTTTAAATACGTTTAATCCAGTATAATCAAGTACGTTTTAATGTATCCAATTTCACCGTCCTTCACCGCGATCAAAACGTTTCGCTAAAATTTACTTAACTTTTTTTTTATTATTATTCCTGACACAATGCCATTTTTAACCGACTTTGGAAAAGAAGAAGGTTATTCAATTCGACATAGGGCGATGTTGCTTTTTTTACGTTTGTACGGACAGTATTCCCCGATGGATGGACCAATCGGGATGAAACGTTTCTGTTATGCATAGTTTAAAATATCCGCTTGATACCTATACATTAGCGGCGATTACCGAAAAATAAGAGAAGCAGGTAACGCGCTTCTAGTTACTCGCGTGAAGTGTATCGTGCATTAAAAACAAAATTAACCGTCGACCTCGTCCATCGATGATTCAGGCGTTATTCTCGCACCGGACACCGTAGCGAACGGACGTGCCATATTTACGCTCAATTTTGTAATAAACCTCTTTATTATAAACCTTTTATTGAAATATACATATAAAGTACGTTTGTTAAATACATAACAATTTCTATCTTGTAAATTTGGGTCTCCCATCGGTCCTGTTTAACAAATATGGTCTACTTCGATCCATCACGAACGGTTATTCGATTCCGAGCGATGTGCGTTTGATCGATTTATTTGTAATCTTAAAACGCTAATACTAGGTTTCGAAAGAAGAGAAAGATCCATCGGTTCGACGTTTGATTAGAGATTAATCGTATCGTGCGGCCGTCGTTTCGGACTCGTCGAGGTTTAACCAAGAACTCTGCTCGGCTTTGAGGAGCATCGATGCGTGTTCCTCTTTTCGTTGGATGCTTTAGGGGTTAGAGGAAAAGGGAGGTGGGTATAGAGGGGACTTAGACGCGAGGACTTCAGGAAACGTAAATGGCGTGCAGATACTTGGTCAAAGCATAGCCCAGGCAGTGATGTTTGATTTGCAGGCAGAGACGATCAACACGTTCCGTAATGTACATAGACAGGTATGTAACCGGTTAACCGGTGTTCAAGGCGAGCGAAGCGCGCTTGCTTGCGCATCGAAAGCATCCTCTCTCTCTGTGTGGTACGTTAACTCGCTAGCTAGCTCGTAGGCTCCCCCGCTAACTCGCTCATTCGCGTGCACGCCGATCATAAACATGGGTGGTGCTCGGAATGAAAACGATTGTTATGATTTTATTGGGAAAGAGTACGACCAATGCGGTGCACTATAAACGTTACTCGCGTATGATGAATTGATCACTTTTTCAGAGCGTAAATCATTCAATGCGACAACTTTTTTATTATTTTTCAATTTATTAAGTGCTTAATAAGGAACCGGATTATTACGAGTTATTGGGCATTATGTAAATTATATCAAACAGACATAAATTTCTAAAATTCAGGTATTTCAATTTTTTTTATATTATCGAAGTTTTAGAAACGTTTACGGTCAAGCAGTCTACACATTTTCGGTTGGAGGTTGATAGAAAACACGTGTAATCTTCCTTCAAAATTCTTCCCCCGGCGTATTTCGCTATTCCCCAATAAAAAAGGAGAATGTGCGTTATCACAAGGTCGCTCCACTTTCGTGTTGCATCTCGGCGTTGCACGGCCACTGGCGGAACGTCTCTTCGACTCTCCGAATTCATGGACACTTGACGTTGCATTGTTACGTAGAGTTGGTAAACAGAAGGTCGTTATCAACACCGAGAGCTAAGCCTCGTTAACCGTTGCTAAGAGGCGAATGCGAGGAATTCTCCCATCGGGCTCGATGCCTCGTTCTATCTCTCTCCCTCTTCTCCCTACCCGTTTCCCTCTACATCCAGTTACGTCTCTAGACACTCGCCAACCCGCACGATGTACCGTAAGATAACACGCGAACGAGAGGGTTTCCTACGTGGGAGAGGTCGGAAGGACTGCACGAGGATATCAAACGTCGTCTACCAGTGTACGTAATAATTCAAGGTGCGTATGTATAGACCAACAAACAGTCTCTCTCTCTCTCTCTTTCTCTCTCTCTCTCTCTCTCTCGTTCTTTTACTCCCTTATTGCTCTTCATTATTATTACGTCCTCGTGCAGTTTCTCATAATCGTCGAGATACGTCTTCAAACGTCGAAGTAATTCGTGCGTTCGACCGAGATTCCGGTGTTTACCACCGAAATGCACGGAAGATTACGCGTCACCCTTCTAGAGACTCCATCGTTTCCTTCAAATCCACAGATTGACCTGTGACGTCTGCGTACACCGACAGTCAATAATAGGGACCTATGTAACTTTATGCTGGGAGGAGAAGCTTCCCTCTTCATGTCTCCTGATTTCCTTATCCGTATAAAGAAAAAATATGATCGCGTGTCGAAGATTTTAATGTCTTCAATGTACGACACTTCTTCGGAGGCATACGATCATATTTTTTTTTTTTTTTATACGGATAAGGAAATCAGAAGACATGAAGAGGAAAGCTTCTCCTCTCAGCGTAAAGTTGCATAGGTCACTATTATTGACTGGCGTGTACGTTCCTACGTTCGAGAGAAATGCTCCATATATCGTGTCCTCGTGTGTACGGCGGTAGTATATACGTCAGAATCATTTGTTACGAGCGAGTTTATTTCAAATTGAAATGCTCATAGGTTATTATTACGTCTAATTTTCCAAGTTTCACGAACATTTTATACTTCGAGCTCGCGATACGCTCTCGCGCGTTAGAGCTCTCGTAAAATTATTGGTCGTGTACGAATTGTCCTCGTATCCGCCATTAATCGAATAATTTACTTTGATAATTCTGTTAGAGATTCGATTATAGACTCGTTGCTGGAGAATAAAGACGTGTTCTTCTATAATATTTTATTGGATATTTAATCGAGCCGGTGGCAATAAATCTAATTTTATTTCTGATTATACGACGACGTCTCTCGATAAAGAGTATTTGTGTACTTTTTGATTTAGCCTAAATGATCCTTTCTCAGATTTTTGATCGGAAAAATGAGAATTCGAGCGGAACGGTCGAACTGGTTTCTATAGAAGCATTTAGTAAATATTTCATGCAGCGTCCGTATTTGGAGCAATTCCGAGGCGAAGTGACGGAGCATCAAAATTGCAAAAGATCGAAGTGGTCTTATTGCATTGCATTACCCACGAGGCGTAACCAAATAGCCGGATCGATGAAACGATCCTCATCGTTCCACATCGGCGATCATTTTAGACTCGTCATTCTACTCATTCTTCCAAGCGACACTCGGTTATCGTTCGATCTCGTTCTACCGTGAATTAATTTTTAACGTTCACGCTCGGGAATATCCCGCGAGCAGTTTTCTGGTCTGTGTCTTTTTTATTCCGTGCTCCAGATTGGCTCGGCATTGTGTGTCTTTGGTAAGTATGTCATTCGTACTAGATAGACGCGTTTTATTCAGCGGAGCACCGACACGGTGTCCGGATCTTAATGTAGAAGAAGAAGAAAAAGAAGAAAAGAGAAAAAGAAAAAGAGAGAGAGATAGATAGATAGATAGATAGAGAGAGAGAGAAACAGATAGAAGATCGTTTGTCGCAATCGGATTTCATTAGACCAATCCAAAGGAAGGTAGAGAGAGGGGGGGGTGAATGGTACGTCACGAGACTTTCGAATATCGGAATATCATCCCTCTGCCCCTGAGGGTAGAATTTTCATAAAAATTTAATATAACTTAACGCCCGCGTATAATTTTGGAAGCGAGCGTGCAATATAAGGCACGTTTTGGTCCTGCGGATTTTCGAGAATATCGATGAACGTCCCCCGCGCGGCGAGAACTCGCGTAGACCTCGAAGATACCTCGCGAACCGAGGGGGATACGATGACATCAGGAGAGGGTGGCGCGGGTGGATGCGTATAAGCCATGACAGTTTATTAGACATCCTGCTGCGACCTTTATTAGTCCTTTCCCCTTTCCAACCCTCCACCCCCCACCCCCCTAGTTTCACCGGCTTCCTTGCCTCCTTCATAAACAGGAGTTCGTACATACATTGATACGATACACGCCGCGAAGGTCTCCTAACGAACGGCGAGAGAGAAAGAGAAGGAGAGAGTAGCGTATCCAGCAGCGACTCACGCACCGTACTTACACATTTATATCGTATAAAGAGATCGAGTTCGTGACCGGAATTACCATCGGGATACATTATTAATCTCACGTACGTTAGCGAGCTTTTTTCCCTCGTTTCCTTACCTTATGCGAAAATAACGTCAGCGTTTCGAGGATATTGCTTCACGTATTTATTTTATTCTTTCATACCTTTCATCGAGAGAGAGAGATAGATAGATAGATAGATATGGATACGATACGACGAATAATCGAGATCGAAGCGTGAGGGGTTGAAAAGAACGAAATTATCCGATAATTTTATTACGAGCTTCATCACGCAATTAAATAGTTACGTGGATACGCGATATCTCGATCGTAGCCTTTATCGATACTCGATCTTCCTTGACCTTTGCGCGATCGATTAGAAAGCCCCCTTGGCGTTTAATTTTTCGTTGCTGTTCGCTTCATGACTGTTATAAATTAAGTTTACGTATCAGAAAAAATGAGCAGGAAGAGTGAGAGAGTGAGAAGGGGTGGGGGGTATAAAGTTTGAGAAGGACCGGTGATAGCCGAGACATTGATGGTCGTACGTAAAGGTGAGTTCATCACTAAGTCATGATGCTTTTATCCATGCGCCTGTCACCCCTCGTTTCACCCTCCCCGTTCACTCATTCACATTCACCCTCCTAACCTCCGCATGAGGCGGGTATATTCCGTATTGTCGTATCGGCTTCTACCAGTCCCTTTTTTCCACTTTTTCTTCCTTCTTTACTTCCTTCTTCTTCTTCTTCTTCTTTTTCTTTTTCTTATCTTCTCTCCCTTAACGCGTCGTTCTGCTTTCTCCTGATCGATATATCGAGAGGAAGCTTCTTCCCATACCCCTACCCCTCTCAGCAACGTCGTCTCACCCTTCTTCCCAGGCACCCCTACTCGTAGGTACATACATACATACGTGTAGCAGGAGGCGGTGCATTTACGTTCGATGTATTTATATTCGCTCCTAGCCGCCGAGAGAAGACAGCAAAGAGGAGGTGAAGGAAAAAGGAGAAAAAGCAACGAAGCTTTTCGAAGGGGGTCAACGTGGGTCGTAAGTTCGATCTTTCCAAGCTACTCGACGAATCTCTACTCCGAGTATTTTTAACGTTATTTTGCTACTTTATATGGGTCCATCGTGAATTCTGACGAAGATGACGGAGAGACGAAAATAGATTCGGTTCTAGAATTTTTAATTATCCGCTGCATGCGAACTCCTTCGGTCGGGTCGATATTTGAAGATATTCTTTTTTAATGCAATTATTTTCGAGAGCTCGTTATCTGTTTTATTTTCGCTGTCCTTTTTTTTCATTTTTTCTCCGATTCGTTCCCTCGCGCGTGTACAAGCGCGTACATGGAAGAAACGCTTGAGATGCGAAGGCGTTCGTGCAAAGAATGCACGTTCGGTGCATCCTTCGACGTTAACACGAAAGCCGGCGAAACGTTCTAAGCGTCTGCGAAGTTATTTGCTTCATCGGGTTAAAGTAAGAATAAAATTTTCACGCGAGGTATCCCCGTGTACCAAGAGCAACTGTTCCATCTCTATCTTCAGCTCTCTTTCGTCCTTTTTCTTTTTTGCTTTCAAGTAACTCGGGGCAAGATGAAGGAAGACGAAGGCTAGCCGGGGCCGGGAATGTGTATTTAAAAAATTTAAGCAGCTTGTCCGCCCCTTCAAATGTATTTCTTTTTCAAGGAAAAATCCCAACGCCGACGACTAGTCGGTAATTTCCGCGAAGAAATCTCAGTGCCGGAGAAGCTCCATTCTTTCAAGTTTCTCCTCTCTCTCTCTCTCTCTCGCTCTCTCTCTCTGTTTTTCTCTTTTCTCGGTTTCTCACTCCAACCCTCTTCTACCTCTCCAGTCGTTGAAAGAATAAAATAAGACGGAAAGAGATTTTTCTACACCTGACGCCCGAGAGCGCTGTTTTCCTCCGAGGCGCGGAAAGAATACGGGAAGAGTGAGGACTCCCAGGAATATAAGTAAATTTAGCCTTTTCTCCTTAACCTTTATACTTCATTAGCGCAGATTCATCCTTTGCTTTCGCTTTGGATCTAATTAGAGAGCAACCTCGCCTTCCGACTAACGTGTCCCTTTATCGCCTAAAGGGAAAATATCGACATCGTACACTGCCTCCAGTTGATAGTTTCTCTCTCACTCTCTCTTTTTTTATTTTATTTATTTATTTTTTTATGCGTAAGTTACAGGAAGGGCTTCTTTTCCCTCGTCAGCTTCTCTTCAAGCGACTCCTATTGTTATGTAATATAAACGATCGACAAAAGAAGCGAACGTTTCTTTTTCCCATTTAATTAGACGTCAATGTTAACAAGAGCGTGTGTCGACACGCTACTTTCTCGAAAGAGTTTTCATCGATCGTTATTTTCTTTATGCCTGGAACAGTCAAGATTTAATCTACTCTTTATATCGCATCGCCAACGTTACGTAATAGCGAGTCACGACACATCGTTCGAATAAACAAGAAATCGATTCGCATATAATTCGTATTCCTCGTAAGCGGGTATCGCGGATATGCTTATGAGTCGGAGCGCTCCGATATGCAGAATATGTTAGGTCGATCGTGCTGTCTCGTATGTTAAGTACGCGAGGAATTTACAAACGTGAAACAGCACTTATTCGGATGCAACAAACTCGCTACGGTGGACGGGAGCGTAAGATTAAATTAAAAGAATCGTCATATTTTATTATATATTGACGATCTCATTCGTATTTGTTACCTTCAGTGAGTTGTGAACATCGAACGGTAGAAGATCGCGATAAGCTTTCGATCGTACGGCGATCTCTTTCAGCAATTTTTTAAAGATCGTAAGTGTATACTCATTAAAAGACTGCGGATATATACGCACTTAAAATATGCAAAAAGCATATGCAATTCATGCACGAAAAATATGCAAATATGCATGGAAAATATGCACAGAAAATAAAATAATATATTTGATGCAAACTTCAAGGTATGTATTTAACAATACCATTATAATTCTTCGGATACATTGTAGTTTGCATTATAATAAATTACGAGCATTTTCTCTATATTTTCGACCGTTATTTGGTGACGTTTGTCAGTCAAAATTAATTTATAAGCAGAAAAAGACCGTTCTACGTCGCGAGATGTAATTAGAGCATATTTAAATTTACTCCAGCAATGTTCTGGTATATTTTTTGACCGGTCCACACCTTCATTGCATAATAATCGTGAAGTTTTTGATAGTTCTATAAATACTGTATTTTTTCTCAAAATAGTATCTACTTTTTCTTTTATTTGCTCACCGCAATCACCCGGTATGTTTTTTAAGTGCACGATACAGTTCATATATATTTCTGTCGAGTTAGTTAATGGTAAACTTATAAATAGTTTCCAATGTTTTTATCGTGGGCGATAAAAAATATAAGTGAGTTATAATATGTATTAAATTTTGTGCAAGTTCTTCTTGGAACACTTCTTGTGCAATCTTTATTGCCGCAGCATCTATCGGTTTGAATGTTTGAACTAACTCTTTAATTTGATCAAAATATTCAACATAAAGTAACGCTGCATTAATCCATCGGCCCCATCTTGTTATGTTATTGCATATGCTTTTAAACATAAATATGCAAAGCATATGCAGTATGCAAAAAATGCAAAACAAAAAAATTTAATATATACAATTTGCATTATAAATTTCTATCAAACTCTTGCATCTTTATCTTTTTTTTTTTTTTTAT
>JAIFRP010000018.1:301973-317996 GCA_032403825.1 Odynerus spinipes | reverse complement strand
GAAGAGAGGAGGTTGGAGACGAGGAACGAAAAGAAGAAGCTTAGTCGTTTTTCTTCCTATTATTCCTCCACCTCAATACCCTCTTATCGCACCGGTCTCGCGTTCACCGTGATCGAAAGAGCTCCATTATTTTTATCTCCGTTCGATTTAAGTACCTCTTGTACGTGTAATCGCTACATTCGTCCCCATTCTTATACGTTTTCGTTCTCCCGGCACATTCTTCTTCTAGTTTTCTCGGTTCTTTAAAGGTTAAGTTAAGAGCTTTAATTGATCATTTGTTATCCCGTAGCAACGTTTGTAATTGAATAATTCTCGATTCTCCGCAAGCTCTGAGTTCAAATACTGTCGTATCCCGGATGCGAAAAAGGCTTCGGGTTAGAATATTTATATAGGTAACAAGAATATTTATTTAACTAACTAGATACACGAAGAGCTCGAACGCGAGAACTCGATGATGTGGCTTTTAAAAATAATCAAGACTTCTGACACTCCGGTTCACATGCATTACCTTCCGTCAGTCTAGCAGAACATAGTGTGTTTTGATTTTCGGGCTTGCGGCTTTAAAAGTACCTATGTCCTGAAACTATTATAGATAAGCGATGTACTTCGAACGGGTGAGTAAGGGCGGTGAAGCGAGCGTTTGCTTTGTATCTTGTACTTAGTCGCCCTAGTGACTAATGTCAGTAGGACGGACGCTTTCTCCAGACTTAGTACATCTTATGATTCAGGTCGGAGGTGTTAGAGTAGCAAATACTTAGTCACAATGATAGTAAATGGGTCGTTATTCAACGATACAAAACTCTTCCTAAGAAAATCGCATAGATCATATTCACGCAATGTGACAGGGATGAAAAAGACGTGGTTTCGAACATCGCAAAAGATCATACTAATCGTTGTGTCACCGATCGATATCGTACAATTTTGTCTCGTAAAACAGGGGGTCCAGACAGCATCCTCGTTGTTGCTCACTCGAGAGACTTGCCGGCAAGCATTAGCTCGTCTTTGATTTTATTGGATATCACCGAAATGGATGAAGACGGAACGAATGGAATGCATGGCTTGGTGGAGCGGAGAAAAAGAGGGGAAGGCGGTTCGTGGTAAACGAAGTATACGACGAGAGAAAGAGAGAAAGAAAGGGAGAAGGCTACTTTTCGCAGAGATACCGCTGACTCCATAGAGCCGTCGACGTATCTTTATAGCGAGGACTCTTTCGAAGGTGAAAGAAGCGAGAGGGTAAGGGAGAGGGGAAAAGAAAGAGGCGAAAAGCGTACGAGCGAGCGAGAAAGGAAGGAGTAAGAGGAAGATGGTCGACGGAAAACAGGGTGGCTTCATTTCTTCGTAACTCGCCGCGACAGCCGAGAGAAAAATTGGTTCTACCCAGGGCGGTAGCGGTGCACGAGAAAGTACGAAGGATTCGTGCCGAGTCTTGGTGTATCTAGGATAGAAAGTGAGAGAGAGAGAGAGAGAGAGAGAGAGAGAGAGAGAACCGGGCCACTCTTCCAGACCCTCTCTAATATCTTATGATTTAGTGTTGGATGCAACGACGCAGCTTAAACACCGCCGGCGTTGTACGATACTACCGGCCGATACAGCCTTGAAATTAAACTTCCGTGGGTTATTCTTCTCCTCCGTCTCCTCCTTCACCTCCTTCTTTCCCACTTTCTTTTCTCTTATTCTTCTTTTTCCTCTCGACGATATATCCTTTTTTACTCCGTCGCTTCTTCCAGGATTCTCTTCTCCTTCAATCTTTTATCTAGACTTTTCCACTTCGATTTAATCCATTTGCATCACCAGCACATATAGGTACGCGATTTTCCTGTGTCAGGCCACCGTCGTCGTTATCAACAACCAGCGGAGCGCATATATGCGTTCTTATATAAGACACGTCGAGCGTGAACACGACATTCTTGCTTAACAATTTCTTTGATACTTCCTTTATCCTGGTATAATTAAATTATAATCTTCTTCCTTATTTTGATTAAAGAGCACTGGGAGGGTGATCAATATGAATTCTTGTTATAGTAATTTAAACGACACATGCGTAAGAAAAAGAGAGAATAGTAAAAGGACAGGACGAATATTAGAAAAAGGGTCCGTAAGCCATCCAGACGTACGCACTGCGGGTGTTTGGCCCCGGTGAAATCTTTACGACAAGGTCCTGGGAAAATAAATAGACCACAAGGGTGGGGCCTCGTTAGATGCTGGAAAAGAGGCCTCGTCGCGTCACTTCGCTTTAAAAACGCATATCGAACGAACATCGAAAACCATTCTTTTTGTATTTCGAATATCGCCTTAGCAGCCTGTATCGTTGGGGTAATATACTTATATTGTATAAACTTTTAGACTTCGATCCCGAGTAATATATTTCTTACACATGATCTATGCTCTACTTGTTTCTTCACTTTTATCGTTCACAAATTAGAGTAAAAGTAAAATAGTAAGTTTTCTATAGGTACTTTTCCAAATATTTGTACTTAGATATAATAAGAACAGAACTTACCGATAGAAGTATATTTTTCATTTTACCGCATCATGCAAATGGGTTAAGTGAGTAAACGTATTGGTAAAATGTACTTTGCTCGAAACGGTATATGTAAGTCTAAATACTTTGGAGATGTCATAAGGGCCATCAGAAGTGGATAGTCGAGCGGCGTGGCGTGCAAACATTGTGAATTTACGAGGTGAGCATTAAATAAGAGACTTCGCTATAGCGGGACGAGTCGTGCCACTTTAGAGAGAGATAAAAGAGAGAGGGGGGAGAGAGAGAGAGAGAGGGAAAGAGATGGTAGAGTGAATGTCGAGGGTAGAGGAAAATCGTGAGAGGGTAGGAGAGGGTAAAAAAAGATCGAGCGTGCTCGTTTGTCAGGTGGAGCGCGTCCATTAAGGGTGAAAAATCGAGTAGCGGAGCGACCATAAACAAACAAAATTATACGACGGATGGTGCAGACTCGAACGAGCCACCTCGGTTCGCTGCACATCCGGACGACCAAAAGCTCTACATCCACGTGTATAAGTGTGCGAGTGTTTGTATATACTTGTGTGTAGATGTATATGTATATACAGATATACATATATACATATATATACACACACGTCCGTCGAACAGATTTTCATTTCCTCCGTTTTGTTTCTTTTCTCTGCCTTCCGGAAATCGAAGCGCTCCGAGTGCCTTTGCGTGTCCCGCGTTAGTACTTAAATAATTCCATGATCTACGCGAGTCCTTCCGGTTTCCCTTGTACTAAGCTGAAATCTATCGGGTAGAGTTAGAAACTTTCTCTGGTACTCGTTTGGCTTCGCGATAGTTATCCTTCCTGGCTACATACATTTTTGATATCTCTAAACGGAGATTAAGATTCTCGAGTTTTAATATCGATAAAATTATAACATCGACGTTTTCTAGTTGGATAATTTAATGGTATAAAAAAATGACCTCGTTAAATTCATTGTACTAATTGCTTTAAGATAACGAGTGAAACCGATAAAATAATAAGATAAATGAAAATCGCTGTAGGGCGGAAACGACTCGTACCGATGTTCAATATTTCGAAGTAAATTCTATCAAAGACGGAGTTTTAACCCGGAGATTTTCATGGAGTTCGCCTTTAATTACGCGCTTCGTATTTCTGCTACTGGCGTACTAAAAAAAAAAAAAAAAAAAAAAAAAAAAAAAAAAAAAAAAAAATGCAATCCGCACTGGCCGATCAATAAATGGGCTCTCGCATCGCGAAGCAGTTAGGTTCGTACTTTGACGTGCTCTCTTGTGTTCTCAGCGTGCGAGTCTCGTGGTCGCTTTGTTAACCGATCTTCAAACTCTCAGCCCTCGATTCATTTAAAGCGGGAGTGAAGAATTAAATTTTCTGTAAAAACGATCCGAGCTGTGCATGCTTTTATAACCTCGCGCTCTTCTAGTTTTTTGATTAAATATTTTTCACTCCTTTTCTTCCTAAGTTCTACTTTAAAATTACTTATCGGGTATTTCGTTACCGTAAAAAAAGAGACAAATAAGTAGACATCGGATCGGCTGATCGTCCGTCATTAAAGAACACGAAACTCTTGTATCGACTTCGCCGAAAGGAAAATACAGAGCGCGCATCTCAGACACATTGGATGTTCGTTCGACGCGAATGACTCCTCCAACCTATTAGTTTCAACGGATCAATCCGTTTGAGTGGTTCTCCTTGGCGTGTACTTCGTAAAACATTGAAACATGGTATCCGAGCGGAAAGAGCCTTGCGTCTTCCTGAGCTTCCTCTCTTCTCTAGTTACAGAGTAAAACGAGGAGGAGGAGGAGGAGGAGGATGGGAGGGTGAAGAAAGGAAGGAAGAGGTGGGAGTTTCCCGTAAGGTAGTCTTCAACGAGAGCTACTGGAAAGTTGTTTGCTTACGAGTCGATCGACGTTACCTTTGCCTTCTGGAATGGCCCCAAGACGGCTATTTGTATGTCTTGCGGGGAAGTTTCGGCTCCTGGCGGGCTTTGCGGTTCGCGAAAGGGACGGTAGGAACGCCGTTCCAGGATCTACGGCGACGGTGGACGCTACCATCTTAGCTGGTGGTGTTGGTTTTATCCTATCGCGTTCCCGAGGATATCGGTGATACTGTTCGATGCTAGTGGTAGTGGCCGATCCTCCTTTTCCTCCTCCTTCTCCTCTTACCCGATGCAACCTTACCATCCGCGCGCGGGGATTAGCATGTTTAGATGGCACTCACGGAGTAGTTCACCGTCGGTCGAATTAATGCCACGGTGAGCAACTTTGAACCTTGTCCCGATCCATCTTGATATCTTGGAAAAGGGATTTGACTAAAAGGGGGCGGTGGGTGGGAAGAGATATCGCCAGCTGCTATGAATTTTACTTGATGAGACTTAGGATCATTTGATGTTATATATCGTTTCTGTATATATACCTATATACATATAGGTACGTACTTCGGGTGGATTTAGATATTCTGTCGATATATTTACGCGCCTAATGGATTTGGGTATATTTAAATAGGTATTTTAATATAGGAAGGCTTGAATATTTTAGTTGTTCGTTAACGATCGAGATAAGTGACCTTGACAGAACTCTTTTTGTACCACACTTGTTCCTTTGGGCTTACAAGTTTCCTCTGAGAGGTATTTCTATATACGAGTAACCAAGATAGTCAGATATTTCTATCCAAATGACCCACTTTATACATATCCATATATATGTATGCAGGTACATACATATATATGCTTCTCCTGAGCCAGATATTACGAAGTACTATATTAAAACACGAGTTTGAAAGCGATATTCACGAACCATCCGTTCCTCTTTGCGACGATCATAAAATTACGTCCGTGTGTTGGTGAAACTCTCTAGGACGAGGAAAGATACGGCGACGGAAACTTGGGAAAAGTAGGCGAAAGTGAAAATACTGAACGTCGGAAAGCATCGTACGAGAGGATACGTACGTTAAATCGAAGGTTTCGAGCACCGAGGCTTAGATCTTTTCATATCGAACGATGCGGATTATCGGGTGGCAATCAAAAAAGGATCACGTAACCTTCCAGTCTCTTGGAGAAGCGAATGTAGATCGCAAGTCGCGGCTTAAGATCGATTGGTTCTCTTCGTGTATCGATCCAGGGTTATGAAACTTTCATTCGTCTCGCTAAGTTTCTCTCCTATTACTTTCATGTCATTTTCATCGATCTCCTAAAGGTAGAGGAAGCATGAAATAGAACATTTTTTTTTCAAAAAGCGAAAGTGTCATCGCGATTAAAGGAAAACGACATTAAAATTTGTATTAATCGCTACCGTTGTTTGGATTAATGCTATCATGATTATCGTGATATTAATCGGCCAATTGGATGCGATTACTACCGAATCGAATATTTATTCCGCAAGATTACAAACTCATGTATAATTGATAATTGTCGTCCTTGTTAATATTATCCTATATATTCGTAATGGATTTGCATATTCCGCTTGGCAATAATTTATTTACCGATATTATAACGTAACATTCGTTAGTGTTATCTCTAATTTTGTTAAATCGTTCTTGGCGTTTTGTATATGTATAAAACTCGCTACGTTTCAGTTAATTAATCCTTTATGCATCGTACAAAGGGACGAAAAATGTGCCCTTATCGCCAATTGTTTTTGTATTACTTTGTACATGGTCTACGAGCGCATTATGCGCTTTGATGATAATGACCACGCAAATCGAGCTATTGTATGCGTTAACGATGCAAATATGTATATACATAGGTTACGTGCAACTTCTCACAGTTACATCGAATCGCGATGTAACGAGCTTTGCGTTTTACCGATATACGAGTTTTAATCATTCAACTTCCACTATCGTGAATTTCTCCGTTGAAGAAAACATTTATGGGAACACATTCTCATTCTCGGAAAAGTATTCCCGTATGTATATTTACTTAAACGTATCATTGTCGTATCGTAATCGCACATCCCGATTCACTGCCATTCTTTCTAAAGTCACTCGAAAAGTTTTATTTAGCTCGTAGCCGACTCGGTTTTTCTTTGTCTACGTTCGCCAACGAAAGTACCTACCTACGTATGTATGTACGCGACGCGATAAGAGACAGAGAAAATAAAAATAAATTTCAAGAGGAACTACGTTCGTCCATGACGCGTTCATACGTTTCACAGGAGTTTCCTTCCCCGTGGACAAATTCGTCGACGGTCCTCGTGTTTAATCAAGTCACCGTGTGGATAAAAACGAAAACTACAAATTGCAGCATTTTGAACGCAATACTCGGAAGATTACCCGTCCTCGAGTCCGGCCTAATACGTATAAGTTGGCTACCGAGCAACAGGCTGTCGTGACACACATAAATCCTAGCTAGACGGCGGGTGGCACACCTGACTTCCGGCTGGAACGCACACGAGCGTTCGGCTTTCCGCGGCGGCCGAGGGTGCGGCAAAAGTCGAGAGAGAAAGAGAAAGAGAAAGAGAAAATGAGCGAGAGAAAGAGAGAGAGAGAGAGAGAGAGAGAGAGAGAGAGAGAGAGAAGATAGAAAAGGCGACGAGAGCACGAACGAACGAGCAAACGAACGAAAGGCGTCCCCGGGTTTAAAGTCGAGCAGCTCCTCGAAGGACTCCAGAAAAAGAGCAACGCGACGTAATCCAAAACGCAATTTCTTCGTCGTTCGATTCTTCTTTGCTCGACGACGTGCTCCGCTACAAGGGGTCGCATGCACGCGCGCGCGCACATGCTTGGATTATTGTTCTTTGCGTCGCGAGCTTGCGAAAATCTCGCGAGAACATTTTTGCGGGCATCGAAAGGCCACGGCGAAAT
Source organism: Odynerus spinipes (assembly GCA_032403825.1). Classification (NCBI taxonomy): domain Eukaryota; kingdom Metazoa; phylum Arthropoda; class Insecta; order Hymenoptera; family Vespidae; genus Odynerus; species Odynerus spinipes. The sequence continues at coordinate 310,710 of JAIFRP010000018.1, read as the reverse complement.
TATTGACCGAGCGTATAAAGCTCGTAGTCTCTCGCGCGCGTCGTCAAAACTTTGCGAGCTTCGACGCCTGGCAAATTATTGTCCCGGCGTACCGTCGGAAGTACCCGTTTCTTACCCTATCCCTCGCGGTCTATATCTTTCCGGCCAGGATATCCCGAACGGCACTGTATGTAACTTATATTTAATTACTGTCCGTAATATATTAGATTTAAAGAGTTTTCTCGTAAAATATCGCAACATTAAGAAAACCTCCGCGCCTCCATCGCGGCCGTCCGACCCTTCCAAAGAAATGATTTACCTTTCATGAATTCTTTATGGCTACCTGGTCGCTCGAAAGTCTCGAAGTTGCACCCTCCCTTCGTTTTCTCTCCCCCCTCTCCGCCTCTCCCTCTTCCTTTCACTTCGCCTCTCACCTCTCTTTTTTCCTCCCTCTTTCTTCTCCTCCTTCTTTCTCATTCCCGTCTTCCCTTTAATGCTCTTTCTCTAGCCCGGTTTTTCCCACCGAAGCGAACTTCCAGGTTTTTCCTCGACGGTAATATTCCTTTAAATTCCCGCGGCCTTCTTCGATCCACCCCTCTCCCTCACCTTACGCCCCCATACCACCCCACACCAACGCCGTCCTTCACGCCATACCTTTTTGCTTTTCCTGACTAATTAATACTGCTCTAACGGCCACGTCTCGACAACTGTGAATCCTCCGACCGACGTGCTCGATCTTTCTTTCTCTTCTCCCGATCCTACTCCTCCTCTTCCTTCTTCTCTTTTCTGTTTTTTTTTATTTCCTTCGACTGCAGCCGTTCAGGCTCGTTAAGAGAAATTATTAGACCGTTATTATATCGACGGCCGGCCTGTCCAAGCGTGAGATTATCGAATTATTACAAAAATCTCTTCCAGCCTTTTCCTTTTCTTCTTCTTCCTTCCTCCCCTTGTAGCTTCCTTTCCTTTATCTTTTTTCTCAAGCTGCATCGGCCGACGATGTAACTACGAAAGTGCTGCGTAGTCATCGTCGTTTATTTTTGTTAAAGCCATCGCTATTATTTCGAACGCGATTCCGTAAGATCCACGGCCGCAAACTCGTAAAGCGGCTAGGCCGTCCCGAGAAAAGTTTTAAATGGAAAGCTCCGGTGGAAGGCGCGAGGTTAAATCGTTACTGCCGTTCATGAATGTTTGCTTAATCCTATTTCGCCGTGGATCTTTATTCGTTCTTGCGCCGAACGAGGAACGTTTGGTCGTCTTCGCGAGCGGCGGCTCAACGAACGAATCGCGAATGAACAACGCGGCATCTGCTGCAAATTTTACGACGATCTTATAAATAAAGACGCCGACTTTAAACGAGTCTCGCGTTTTTGAAAGAAGAAACGAATAATCCTTCGGAATAATAATTAGCCTCTTCTGTTCTCTTGATTGTCATTTAAACTCGAATCACACGGTTCAGGGAATCAACTGAATTCCCGATCGAGCAATCTTTTCATCGTTAGCACGACGCGACGTTGATGCTACGTGCCCATTGGAGGGCAGGTGAAAACCCAGACGCGACGAGTAACGTAGGATGATCTTTGTCAGACGAATGGATGGAGCTTGCGCTAAAGGCAAGCGTGTGCGAGCGAGCGTGCAAGCAAGCAAGTAGAAGAGGAAGAGAACGCGCGAGAAACGAATCGCTTTTACCCTCGGTACCCACCACGTATGAATCGCCGGCTCGTTCTTATTCACTTTTAATTCAACGTTCAAAAGAGTCATTGAGCCGCATAACGGAAGATACTGTAGCGCATTTGCCAGGAAAAAGGAGAGAGAGGGGGGTGGGTGGGTGGTTGTTGAGTTTCAAGAGTGAAAATGGCCTCGCGACCGTGCGATCTCGCGTACGGAACTCAAACTGATTCTCTTTTCGTTCCTGGGTCACTTGATATTTAGGTCAAGTGGCCACACCGATGTGTTCGAAAACAGACGCATCGAGTTGGAAGAACTCGATAAAAGTCGATGACAAGGCTCATGAAATGTTTTCGGGTCGGTATATGCGTGCGTGCGTGCGTGTGCGTATATGCGTTACCAACCAAACAAAATAATCGCGAAATCTTCGAACACGGTTCAACGCTCGCCCATCGTCGCTGATTCACAATCGATATACTTATCGAAATCATAAATGTCACGAAGCACGCATGAGCTAACGAGTTGATCGTCGCATACGTACGATTTATTTTTTTTTATTTTTTGTTGTTGTGTCGGAAGAACCAGAACGAACTTCGTCCATCTTTTTTCTTAATTTGCCCGTCGGGTCGATTCATCGTGGCTCCTCGACGGGAGTTAATTCCACTCTTTGTGAAACTACGATGCCGTTACGGCAAGGGAAAAAAAAGGGGAGAGAGAGAGAAAAGCGCGCGCGTGGAAGGCGGAGGAACAAAAGGAGAAAGAAAACAAGAAACAACGGGGCTGTGAATGGGGAGTAGAGAATTAAAAGAAAGAGAAACGGCAGCAGAACGCATATAAAGAGTGGGTAGCGATCAGTGAATCGCCGTGGTAAATACCGACGCGCAATGGTAATAATTCACTCGTTCTAATAATAATAATTCTTTGGTACCTTCTTCCCTTTCGTCTTGTCCCTTCTTCTCCCTTCTCTCTCTCTCTCTCTCTCCCTCTCTCTCTCCCTTACTCTTTCATTCACTCACTCACTCACTCACTCATCGGGGTGAATTTGCATAAAACTCGTCGCTCCATCTATGGTGCTCCTTCACATCGCGGTTTACGCTTCAGCTCTTCAGATGTGTAAGAATTTAATTGCGACGGTTTTGCGTCGTCATTATGCCTGTTCATCGTTCGCGAGAGAAGATCACGGCAAAAGGATGCCCCTTCTCTCTCCTTCTCTCTCTCTCTCTCTCTCTCTCTCTCTCGTCGCGGGAAAATGGCGTCGTCGCGACCCCACGATTCTCTCGTCTCTTTTTCATCCTTCTCGTCCCTCTTCTATTTCGCTTCTTCATCTTCCTCTCTTTCTTCTCTTTCTTCTCCCTTGCCTCCGCCCCCTCGCTCGGTTGCTCGTTCGTTCGTTCGTTTCTCTTCTTCTTCTGCTTTCAGCTATAGCCTTTTCAAAGCTTTCGACGAAGAAGTCGGATAAATTCAGCTCGTCGAGTAATTTATGCTCTCAAGCGGGTCTTCTCTTTTCTCCTTTCCCTTGTTTCATACTTGCTGTGATTATCGCTTTCAGGTGACCCCGGCGATTGTCGAAATTAATGCAGAGTTTTCATCGTGACATTTTATAATGAATGCGCGACTTACCGAGTCCAAAGATTGTAAAATTCTTAACTATTTTGCCTTTTTCTTTGTGTCTTTGTAAAAAAAACGGCGCGACGTTTATGCAATCGCGAAATTTTAACGCTCCATCTCTCTCCCCCTTCCCCTCATCTTAGACATTTTGCCCGTTCAAAACTTTCTGCCTTTTTTCTACGAAGAATCTTCTGTATCTCGTTAACTCGGTTACGTACGTGCATTAGTTCGGCATGAATAAGAACGAAGATAGAGAGAGAGAGAGAGAGAGAGAGAGAGACCCATTTTGTAGAATTCGTAGGAGTACTCGCTTTCGCGACGTTCTTTCTCGTACTTAACGCGCTAATTGACGGCGGCGCATCGTTTTTGGATTCCCCTCAATTTGCAATTTCATAATATCACGCGCGTGTCATTTAAAGTGTTAAGTAGATAGCGCGAACCGTAGAAAATCTTCGCGTCTCATTCTTAAGCATCGAGAAACCCGCCGTGCGAGCTTCGAACGTTTTTAATTGAGAAAGAGAAAAAGAGAGAGCCTCGATATCAACCTCGTTTCTGAAGGTAACGGTAATACAGAATTTTCCGTAAAACCTTGAACTGCTCCTTCTTTCCAAATGTTCCTCCTCGCGGAAATATCCCTCATTTTTCTTTCGCGCGCATGCTTTCGCTTTTTTGTTCGACTTCTCCCTTTATCCGCGAACGTACTTTCGTAATTAAAAAAGAGCTGATTATGCGCGTTGAATAATTTGCAAAATTGGAGCGATGTAAAAAGGGAAAAGCGAGAAGTGTGAGAACAGGGGTGTCTTTGTATCCGAGAACGGAATATCTTTGCTGTTTAAAGAGCAAATAGAAAAATCGTAGCACTTGTTTTGCTATGAAAAATTACGTTGTACAATCTGTCTCTCACTGTCCCTGCTTCTTTTGAGCCGAGAGAAAGAATGAATGCCGCTTTCACACGGAGTCGGGAAGCGTCCATATCGAAGACGGTGACCGAAAAAAGCATACAATTGTTAGATATAGGTGAGTGTGTGAGAGAGATAAATAGAATTAAGTATGCGTGCGCGTCTTACAGGCTAACGGTTTTGGAGTGGGGTGTCCCCGAAAAGCGAGGATCGTGGAAAGATCGCGAGTCGGATTATGGCAAGGTTACGGAACACATTGTTTTTGATTATGTACTTATGGAAAGAGAATACAGTTTCGGTTAATTTTGAATTTATGTCGGCTCCAAAGAGTATTTTATTATTTTTTCATTATCCCATCTAAGTTCTCACATAATATTTACCTATATTTAACCAATCGGTTATGTATGTTATAAAACAGGCAGATATTTGTCCGTCTTAGCACATTCGCAACCAGTAACGTAATTTTACGCGATTTTAAATTCTTTAGCTGAATAACGTTAACGTAATCCTACACCATTTCAAAATTGGCTAGTAGCCATAAGATTTTGCTGCTGCAGATTTTGTCAGGTACCGTTGCGTAAAGATAATTATTTTATCAAGTACCATACTAAAGAATGTAATAAATTTTATTGTTAAACTTATAAAATTATGTTATTATTTCTTCATTTAGTAATATATTTTGTATTTCCACGGATTATTAAATATCACGGAAAAGTATTATGTAAAACAGTTTTCTTTATACGGATAAGGAAATCGAGCGATATGGAGTGGGAAGCCTCTCCTCTTACAAGTTAGCGTGAATTTGCATAGGTTGCTATTATTGACTACCGGTGTACAATAGCTATAGACTTTTGGAAATTACAGGCGGCGCTGAAGTCTCCCCCGACAATAGCCGATCACGAATGTGTTAACAACTGACGATAGCGTCCACTTGCGACCAGTCACGATTCAGCTAAGAAAGAACGTTAGCGGGAGAAATCAACCGTCTTAAAAAATAGATCAATCGTCTACTATTCCGTCTTGATTAGTGTCTTCCCTGTGCAGTCCCGGTAATCACATTTATGCGAAGTCATTACTGTCCTGCTTTACTATCCTGACTCGGCTACCGGTGTCGCGTAAAAGGGGCAGGACGAGCTAACGAGTTAGCTAGCGAGTTACCGAGCAAGGAGAGCGCCAAAAATGAAAGAGACCAGCTTGTCGAAATAAGTAGGGTCCCTTTAAATGAATGACCTAATCGTTCGAAATATCACTCATTGTCAGCCGATCGTGCAAGCGTACGCTTAATGCAAGCATCGAAAGCTAGTCGCGTGCCGTAGTCGCGTAATCGATTCGCAAGGTGTTATTATTTTTTTGCGATGGTCATCGATCATCGAGCAAGACTGTTCCTCGTCTCTTCTAGTTTCCTCGCTCGATAAAAGTATATTCGAGGAATTCCAAATATCCTCCCACTATTATTCTCGCTTTTTTGGAATCTGCGACGAAATAAACTAGCTATCGATAGTAACGAGCGAACGAAGCGTCGAATTTCCAGACGAAAGCGATCCGATCGAATTCATTCATTTTAGCTCGAAATCACGCGAGCATTCGATCGATCTTCCACGTACGAGAAACGGGTCCGCGTCATACACCTGTGGTATAGATTTCCATGCTATTTTACTCGCGCGCGTCTATAAAGCTTAGCTCGAGCGAATTTTCATTCGCGCTTCTAGTCGTTCAGCGTAGGTAGGTATGTACATACGTAGCGATCGGAGAATGAGAGCTATACTCTACGGTAGATGGGGACGGTCAGTGTTCGATGAAAAATGCAGAACCGAGCAGTGGATATCGCTCCGACGGAACAATTCCATTAGAGTTCTCGCCTGGGATCGACTGACAAGGGGAATCGTGCTGGCGACGGTACTGTGGTCCTCTCTCACACACAGATATACTCTTTCTGCCACTATCTCGATCGAAGAGGTAACGCTTCAGCGAAGGGACACCGAGCCAATTACAATCTTATAATTTCCAATCGATTCCTAGTCGGCAACGAGAAGCGAACATAAATCTTCTCTATCGGGATAAAAGAATTAGTTTTTCGGTGAACTCTGTTAACTCTGCGCCGTCCAACATGTTTTCGTATTTTTGTTTTAATCGGTCAGCGTTAGATTTACAATTTTGTATCATATACAGTAGAACCTTGATTATCGGAACTAATAGGGAGACATGTGTTTGTATAATAGAATGTTCAGATAATAGAACGACAGCTTTCTTTGTATCAAATTTCATATATTTTAGACCAAATATCTATCTATATATCTATATATATCTTATATAAATATCTATATTTTTTAGCCGCTAAATTGCATAGATTTGTTAGTACAAATAATTCCTTTTGTGCTTCAAACCATCTAAGCCCTTTTTTGAGCGCTGTAAATGCTTCGGAATGATTCAGAATAAGAGATTCTTAATAATTTTACATTTTCAATGATGACATTACTCGTTTCCGTTTTGACGACATTATTATAGTTTTTTGAACACTTCTAATGTAAATAACATAGAGAAATATGGTGGAGTATATACGCACATAGTACCAAATGTACTGTACGAATAATAGAATATTCTGATAGAACATTCGGATAATCGGTGTTCCGATAATCAAAGTCCTATTGTATTATAAAAAGAATTATACAAAGTATATATTGAGTGTAGTGCTTGGAGAGTTAGTTAATGAGCAAGGCAGGTTATCTTCTATACAGAAACGTATTTATTCAGAACAATGTAAGAAATGTGACTTTACGTTAGACACCATTACATTGTGACTGACTAAAGAAAGGAAAAAAAAAACAGAACCAATCAACTAAAGATGCTACATCAAACTGGAATAAGAATTAACTAGCGCCACTTAGGTACAGCAACGCCACTAGCATAGACTAAAATAATACAAGACGATAAACAAAGCCATCTACAACGGTATAAAAACCTATAATATTACGGGAAATATTCATGGAATAACTATTATTGCTTTCGAAACGCGATGTCGAGTCTTACTCGACACAGGACTGCAAAGGGTTAAACCAGGAAACGACTGTTACCTTCGTACCATTTTATTATGCAGTCTTAGAAACATTATCGCCTTTGCCGATTGGACGAATAAATCGTTGCAGCTAGAGCTGGCTGGCAGCTACCAGCCTTAACGGGCGTATAAAATATTAGACGTCTACGTATTTTCTAAATATTCTTATACGATATTTTTTGTGTCACTTATCCAGACTGGGATGCACGAAAATAGCAGGGAAGGTTATATTCCGCGCGATAAACGTGTTAACGGATAAGTATCCTCACTCGAGGCTGTTTTTCTCTCTAAAACAATATTCTATTTAAAACCTTATCGCGCGTGTCATATTAACCGTTTATAGCTGATGCTTACAAACGAAGGCCATTAAACGTGATCTATGCTATAAGCCATTAGCAAACCTGCTTGATATTCTTAATAGAGCCGATCGATCTTATTATCTTGAAAGTTTCCTTGCAGGATGGTAAAGTATCGAGAACAAGCGAATAACTGTACGAAATATAAAGGAACGAGATTTTATTCCTAGAAAGAAAACTTCTTCGGAGATAGATTGAATTTAACGATGCGTTGTTTCTTGTTTAGCTGAGTAAGAACATCGAAAGGATATCTGGTAATTTTTTTTTTCATATTTTCACATTGTCTCCCCCCGTCCCCACTCTCTTCATTTCTCCATGCGTTGTTCGCATAGACAGCGTACTAGTAGCGAACGTCCGCGAAAAGTCCACCAAGCTTCCAGCGGCTTTCGATTTGATTTGGATCAGAGTTTGTGTCAATTATCAAAACGACCGGATTGCCGGAAACGACGGGTAACGCGTTTCTCCAAGCTTCAACTCGTATAATTCTCCGCGAAAGCTCTTTAGCGAACTTTTCCCGGCGCCGCGACGACTGTACGCTTAATTCAATCAACGACGTTCCCGTTTTAGTCGGCATAAAAATAAATCCGATCTCTCTCCTACCTGACCACGTTCTTCCTATTTTCCGCATTTATACGAAGAATACTTCTACTTTTGAAGAAAATGTCAAGTATTAGTATTATCGTCGTTATATTATTATAATTATTGTTATTATCATCATCATAATCCGAGAGCTTCCGTCACTTATTTTTCCTATTCACGTTAATTCAATAAAACGAAGTATTAAACGAGTAACTTAATGTATTTTATAATCCTTTTTCAAACAGCAGAATATGGGAGTATTTTCTCTCGTATTTTCTGCGTAGCTTGAATAAAGTATGTACGAAGTTAAATACCGGGTATCCCGTAACAGTCAATGCGTTATACCATTTATTTCAAATATACGTGCTAGCTAAAAGAGAGGTTCGAAGAAAAGCGCGTTAAAGAATTTCTAACGACAAAAGTTCATTAGCTAACCACACTCGAGAGTTACTAATTACATGTACATAGGTATTTCCCAAAAAAGTAATTTCTTTTATTTACCATTTAAGGTGTGGAAGGACTAATTAGAAAAAGTTCTAGTTTATAGGAGCGTGACAGTCCGTTTGGTTTTTTCGAGCCACGCTTAATAACACGTGGTC
>JAIFRP010000018.1:266379-288201 GCA_032403825.1 Odynerus spinipes | reverse complement strand
GGGGGGTATGGGGGTGAGTCAGTCAGGCCGCAGCGCGCGTTCAGAAAACTACCCTCAACGCGGCCTTAACATAGTCGCCGGGAATTTTTTAATCGTGCTTACGTGTGTGTACATTAAAAAGAGTCTGTCTCTCCCTCTCTCTCGCTCTTGCCCACTCAGTTTTTCTTCTCGTTCCTATCGCGAGTGCATGTGTGTGTTTCTCTCTATTTTCCTCGGTGTCGTCCTTCCTCTGACACCTCTCGCTCTTATTAGTCGAGCACGCACCTTGCGAAGAAGAGGAATCGGCGATTAAGTTCGACGGTCGTTTAATTCCTCGAGGCAGACGCGAAAGACGTAGGAAAAGGTCAAAATTCGTGGCGAAGGTGTTTTGTAAAATTCGTCGGGGCTGTCAAAGATGAGAGAGTTCGTGGATGGTGTTGTGCACAGCCACGGGAAGAGGATTAAATTCCTCCATGTCGTTTCGACGTGCGAGAAGTGCGACATGTGAGGAAAAGAATCAAACGAGAGGAGTAAAGTGCCGCGAAGGAGGTGGTGGAGGTGAAGAAGGGGATAGAACGGTGCCGGTGTTGGTATCGGTTTCGTCTAAGGGAGAGAGTTGAGGGAAGCGGAAGGACGAAAGGGAAAGACGAAAGGGAGAGAGGTGGAGAAAGAAAAGGAAATAAAGAACGAAGACGAAGAAGAAGAAGAAGAGAAAAAGAAAGAAGAACGATGACTGCTAACGGAGTACTGGGCGAGGCGAGATAACTCTCGCGCGCGAAAGAAAAGTCGGCCGTTTTGAGAATCGTCTTCCCTTATCGCGAGGACTTTCGCGGTGCACACGGCAGTCGGTCCTACTCCACGGGGCTTTCTATTATCGCGCGGATAAACGCGAGGAACGCGAGGAAATCGTCGGATTCGTCTCCGCGCGAACTTCTATCTCTCTACATATCGAATCGTGTCTACTGGGTACTCGAAGAAAAGAGGATTACTACCAGTGGATAAAAGGCGTCGGCCGGAGGAAGGGACGGTACGAAAGAATTTTTTCGAAAAAAAACGGGTTCGAGTGTTTTCAAAGAAGATACGCGTCATTTTGATGTAACCTTGAGACACGAATACGGTTTGGCGTATTAAAGAAAAAGAAAAATCAAGAGAGAAAGTCAGAAAACGAGAGAGAGAGAGAGAGAGACAGAAAGGAAAAAAAACAATGAGAAGTCTAATCGATCGAACGGGAAACGTCGCGAAGGAAGAGAATAGTCGCGTAATCGTCGCGAGGACGTTGTTCTACAAGCGTGAGTGAGAATTTGAGAAATTTCGCGGTTCTAATCCGATGCTCGGCGGGTCCGAGGTTACGAGAGGAAAAGGAAGAAGAAGAAGAAGGAAGAGAGGAGGCGGAGAGAAGGGTAGAAGAGAAAACGGGCAACCCTCGGTTCGTCGTTCCTCGATCTTTCCTCGATTAGGGAGGAGGACTACTATTTTGCCGGTAGTCGTCGGGTGCGGCGCGAACGAAAAATATGGGATGGTCGTGGAATCACAGAAAGAAAGTGTCGAGATAATCGTTTAGAGAGCACCGCCAAGGATGAGGCTTTGCTGAGGAAGCTAAAAGCGTAATCGGAAGGAGGGAACGACGAGACCTAAGAACGTTTCGTTCCTTCGTCCTTTTCGTCTCTCTCTCTCTCGAGCGAACGAGAAACTACGTCGCTGCGACGGCTCGCGCGAGGAATCGATACGATAAACGAAGACCGTGGAATGGAGTAAGAGAGAGAGACAGAGAGGGTGAAAGGGAGGGAAAGAGAGAGAGAGAGAGAGAGAGAGACAGCAAAGTCGTCGGCGAAAAGCAAAGAAAGACGTCTAATCTGAAGGGTACCGGTATCTCCGTGAAGATCTGTATCGAAGCATAGTCGAGGATCTAGAAAGAGACGGGAGTAAGAGAGTAAAAGGAAGAAATACGGTGGAATTTCGAGAGGATCCCTACCGACTCCGTCGTAGGCTTGGAAATCGATCCCCGACGTTATCCGAGAATCGTCCTTTTCGTCGATGCACACGAACACGAATCTTAAGGAACAACGGAAACTAAGGAGAGAAGAAGTAGACAAGGACCGAAGGGAAGGATGTAAATAAATTCGGGAAAGGATCGAGCAGCTATCGGTTCCCATTCGTGAACGCGATCAACGAACGACGAGGGAGGAAGAGAACAAGGACGAGGACAACAACGCCCGTTGCATTCCTTTCGAAGACGTTTTTCTTCGAGCACCATATTTATTTCTCTCTTTCGCTCTACCCCGTTGATTTATCTCGATACTATCGTACCCCTCGCGCGTATACGCCAAAGCTCGACTCCTCGATGCTCCTCGAATAGTCGCGAGCTCTAAGAATTTCCTTTACCTCCAGCGTTCCTCCGAGACGAGCTAAAAAGCGCAAGTATTTTTTTACAAGCAACTCGCATCGGTTCCCTAAAAGATCCTTGCCCTCTATTCATTCCCTTATTCCTTTGTTACCTTCTACGCAAGGAACAGAGACCGATAACGGTTGCAAAGACGATAAGTAATCGGTACCGCTCGAGATTAGGATTATCCGTTCGCGTCGTGTCGAACGATCACGCGCGCGCGTTTTTTGTTTGTTTGTTTGTCGTGCCATCGTGGAAGATTTTCTTCTGAATCTTCTCGAAGCTGTGTACATCTTTGTTGCTGCTGCTGCTTCTTCTGTAATTCTTCGGCACCCCCGCTCTTGCGAAGCGTGGGATCAAAAGTGAAAGGTGGTATGTTATGACGAGGGTGATCTGTTTTTTTCATAGGTGCCACGCTGGGACGGTGTTGTTAAGTGTGCAGTGATCACGGGTGACCGAGGAAAGACGAGAAAGAGGGTGGTCAATATGACTCCTATCTTCCTCGTCCTGTTGGTGGCAATCGACCCGATTATCGCGCAGAATGGTGGTGAGTAATCGACCAGAGAAAAGTATTAGTGCCTTTTAGAAAGACTCTTCGCGTCGGGCACGCGACCACGCATACATATATATATACACGTATATCCTATGGACAGAGAGACGATGTGTATATGGACGATTCAACGACGGCTATATATCTCGAACTCTATACGAGAGACTTTCGTCGCGTCACGTCGAGAAGAGTCGTGTGCCGCGTGCTCATCGATACGTATTACGATTATTTTGCATGTTAGCCGTAAGCTGGACACTCGAATTTTTACCGTGTTCGCTGCGTTTCCGTACGCTCTTTTTTTTATTATTTTTATATTCCATCTTTCTTCGTTTCGTTCGTTTACTGGTGCACGCGGACACTTCCGAACGTTTCGGATAAAATAAAGGACACAAAAAGCAATTGGATTCGCGTCGAAAGGACAAATTCGTAAATCAATCGCGCGCTGAGCGAGAAGTGTGTTCCTCGTGTCCGCGGACAATACACCGCGAATTTTCGCGCGTTTTTCGGCGAACCTCCCGGAACGCGTGCGCGCTCGATTTGATTTACTCGCTCGAAAGTATCGTATTTGTTTTCCCACGCGCGATCCTCGCGATCGTATCGCGATCTCCCTGCGAGTATCGAAAGATACGGAGAACGCCCGCTCCGGTGAACAACGAGCGGATATGGTGGAAGGATCTTGCATAGGATGAAGATCGTTCCATAAAAAAAGAAACTCGTATGGACGAGAATTCGCTCGTTCGATGGAATCACGAGCGAAGCTTATGGACTCTAAGGACGGAAGAGACCGTACTACGATAAGACGCAAACGACTAAAACGAAGGCAACACGCTACTTCTTATTCGGGCCTAGTTATTACAGTTTTTCTTTTTTTCTTTTTCTTGTTTTTTTTTTTGTTTTTTGGATCGAACGAAAAGATTCTCGCCGTTTCATACGCGTTAGTCTCGTGCTTCGAATCGGTCCGCCGCGATCGTTACCTCGCTAATCTGTCGCGCGGCAGTTGGGTAATCCAGCCGAGCTTTACGCCGAGTCCGTAATGACGATGATACATCCGGCGCATTTCGGTCAATTAATTACGTCGCGTCCTAATCCTAATTCGATTGTCGGAAAGCCCACCAACGGATTGCGATGGCTCGTTGCGAACGATGATGTTATTGTCGTGTATCTCGCTTGCTGTGTGCGCGCGCGCGTGCACGCGAGACCACCAGAGAGAGAGAGAGAGAGAGAGAGAGAGAGAGAGAGAGAGAGAGAGAGAGCAAACGTAAAGCTGATTTTCGAGAACGATCGAGGGATCGTTTGATATCCGGGAGAGGCCCTGTCTCGTCTTAGCTAGCAGCTGCGTTGATGTACCGCGTTGATCTCCATCTCTCTGTGTATGTTGAGCGAACGTTTAACCCGTGCCGCATCGTCACTGCGTTTAGCTGCGTTCGCGTTTATACGGAAGGCTTTGCGTCGGATGAACTTTACGGGGTAATTAATTTATCATGCGCAGGGGGAATGGTTTGTGATCGGTGTTACGTAGGATATCCTTTTCGAATTTGAGATTACGGCGATGCTTTAGATTTTGGGTTATTACTATTGTGGTTTGTATCGAATCCCGTTTTATGTGATCTCTTTAAATAATGTAACGGTCCGTACCGGAATCCGCGATATCAAATAGAATTTTGTTTGTTTTCCTTACAAGTGTGAATTATTTATTGTTAACAGAGATAATGTCGATTCCGCCAGTAAGTCGTGTGAAATGGAGCACGCTCCTCACCGTGGAAATGTCGAATCTTGTCGCAGGTACTTCTAGACGATTCTGGAGGGCAGGTGTCGATGTCCGGTTGTCGAATTCGTAGTCGTCCTTGTCTCGGGCTTTTGAAGGGAAGAGGACCTCTCGTCGCGGCGGTTTAGAAGGAAGAGAGTAATCCTAATTCTCGCACATTGCGGCTCGCCTATTTGCCCCCTCCACTCCGTGCCTTTTCAATACTCTAGCCGATTATCGATAGAGCGTGTCAATTAGTTATCGACAGAAAGTATATGAGGATCTATTACCGACGGAATCGTTACAATAAGTTCCTAGGATTTAGAAAATAAGTATCTCTTATAAATGGAAATTAGTAATAATAACGACAAGAAAGTATAACACAAAACGTAGGATAGCGAATTCTTTTATATTTCTGGCTTTATAAAAATTGCAAAAGGAACAGTTATACGAACGTATCGACTTACGCGACATCGTTTCAGCAATCAATGCGTCTAGTGGTCAACGATTGGACACGGTTCTAATATTTCTACTTGGGTCTATCAGAAATTCGATCGAACGAATAGACAAAAATTCGAGTCGTGTGGTTGATGTATACTCAAACAGAAAGAAACATATAAAGAGAAAGAAAGAGAGAAAGGAGCGTTAGTTCCTCTTTAAGAATTCAACTTCAAGGCAACGTACATGCGCGTACCGCGTACACGTGTACAACTTGAAGCCCTGTCGAAAGTAAAACAGTCGTCGAGGGAAACCTCGCGTTTCTCGCGAGGCCGGCTAGAAGATGAGCAACTAAAAGATAAAAAAGAAGAAAGAGAAATATAAAAATCGTCGCGCACGTTCCACCCCTCTCTCTCTCTCTCTCTTTTTCTTGTTTTTTTTATGTTTTTCGGAAAGAAATGAAAATGAGGCCGAAAAGAGTGGCGAGCGCGGGGAGGAATTCGTTGAAAGTACTCGAGACGTCGAGCTCCATTCAGCCTCCAAATAAGCCCAACGTAAATGGATAGTACGAAATAGAAGAAACTGGATCGATATTTTCGCTTTAAAAGATTCAACCGACAAATGGAATTATTCTCGAAACTTTTATTCGTCGAAAACTAAAAATGAGTTAGTCCTAGAGAGTGACAGAATGGACGAGGAAACAGAGGATTTGCCAATTTCTCTCCCTTGCTCCCCACCCTCCCCCCGGTTCTCTCTCTCTTGTCAAAAGATTTCTATATCAATTTATGACCTTTTTCCCTCGTCGAATAAAAATCCTTTGACACCGTTCGCACATTATCTCATTCTCTCGTTTTCTTTCTGTCTCTCTTTTTCTCTTTCACTTCGCGTTCGGTCGTGCTCGCAAAACGGTAGCTCGTACGGTACGATGAAAACGAGCCGTTTGGACTAGTCGACGGCAACGAAGGACGTTAGATTTGATCGGTGTAGAACGAATCATTTCTCCCGGTGGAGTTCCTTATTTAAATTCAATGGTTCCGCTTTTCGCAATTCTAACCATTTGAGAGAAAGAGAATTATACAGATAAAAAGAGAGAGAGAGAGAGAGAGAGAGAGTCGCGCGTTTGGCATACACGCAAGGGAAATCCGCGTGGGCAATGCATCTCTCTCCTTGTTTTTTCCAATTCATTTCTCTTCATTTTTTAATTCATCCAAGCTTTCCGCGTCCGATCGATATGTAGCCTCATCGAAAATTGGCACTAGGGAGGAGACAGGAGATAGAAAGTGGCAGCTCTCTGTTGGTACATAGTGCTGGTGATGGAGAAAGAGGAAGAAGGTGTAGAATGAGATGAGAACCGACCACAGAAAAGGAAGAAAGAGATAGAGAAAGCGAAAAGAGGGTGAGGATGGAATCCATAGTTAATGCGGATCCGTTCTGTCCGCCCTGTCTGCCTCGAGGTGAAGCGAAGCAGTTGAGGTCGACTGCGAAGATTTCCTCGGAGGCTCTCTCTCTCTCTGTCTCTCTCTTTCTTCTTTTGCTTTTCCTTCTTCTCCTTTTTCCTCTCTATCCTCTTCTTTTCTCCCTTCGCTGATCGTAGAAAGGAACATCTCCCCAAGCTGAAAACGAAGAAAAACTGGCTCTGGATATATGCATCTCCCCCCCCTCCTCTCTCTCACTCCCTTTTCCTGGTGCTCGCACGCGACATCAAGGCTTGTGAAAAGTGACGGCCGAATTGGATCGTTACCAAAAACGCTCTCGGTAATCCCGGGTAGCGTTCGTATCAATATTTCGCAATTATCTCGCGTAGTGCGTACATAAAACTTCGCGTTGAGCACGCTTTTATTCTGCGAATTTATTCGAGCCATTCGCGTTCCGAGGTTTCTCTAGTATGAAGGTTGCATACGTGTATACACATATATTACCCCGTACTGTACCTACGCCTGTATATGCGTCGCAGGCGTGTAAGAAATTTTGTTTCAACCGACGGATTCAAAGCTACCTCTTTAAAACGATAATTCCCTTTTTACAAAATTCGTGCTAAATAAAGAATGCCTGTATTACGAGACACGGGATTTTCTCTAACAGCCTGAACCATACGCGTATGAACGGCGCCAAAAATCGGAGCCCCTCGTTATTTATCGACATATCAGCCTCGATAATTTACACTCGACGCGTCCCGTTCCGATGCGATCGGCACCATCGCGACGGTGGTTCGTATCGTCGCATTTTTTATCGATGATCAACCTGTTATGCGGAAAACGCGTAAGCGGTGTTCAACTCGCTAAATCTCCGAATAACGAAGAATTCTGTCTGCTGAATTCTTTTATAGGTATTTAAAACAGAGATTTCTGTCTTGGAAAGAATATATTTAACAAAAGCTCTATTCGAAATAGTCGAAAGATAGTCGAAATAGTCGAAATACAGTCGAAATAAAAGTGCGCATAAGGACGTTGTTGGAGGATTGACGAAGGGCAGAGTTGGCTATGGAGAAGGAAATGCTTAAGACTAATTGGTTCATTTTAAAAGAGTAGGGATGAGGAATGCATTAGGAAGAGCGCAGGAAGCGGGTGACGAGCCCGACTTGGTGACGCCGTCTGTTTATAAAATATGTTTAATAAATACTTGATAAGACCGGAGTAAGGTCTCCATGACAGACCGAACGACCTCTTCCGAAACTCGCGAACGCTTTCGCGATCTCCATAGAAATTTGCCATAAAGATACTTTTGGCGAAGGTATCATCGGCTCGCGCCACCTCGCCAACTAGAGAAGAGTAGAAACGCTCGACCCAATTCGTCGTTATTTCTAAAAGTGTATGACGGCTAATCGATATAACCATCTCCGCGTAAGAAAATCGTACGATATCACTAGCAGGGATAATTTGAAGTCTTATTAATAAGGGAATACAAAATTAAGTTATTATTCAATTGTTTTATAACTTTATAATGTTATAAGTTTAATTTTCAACTTATAATTGATCACTTTCGAATTCATTTGCAATTCGCTCGATTCTGGTTAATTAAATATGAGCTAATCGCTCAACTGTGAATGGTTTTATCTAAAATCGAACTTATCATTG
The DNA here is from genome assembly GCA_032403825.1 of Odynerus spinipes. Taxonomy (NCBI): domain Eukaryota; kingdom Metazoa; phylum Arthropoda; class Insecta; order Hymenoptera; family Vespidae; genus Odynerus; species Odynerus spinipes. Next base: position 280,033 of record JAIFRP010000018.1, on the reverse strand, counting down.
CAATTTTAAAAATATGAATTCAGCACATCGTATGCCAAATCTCTGTAGCTTCAACGTAGATCACCCGAACACATCTTCCGAATTTGTAAAAGTATGAGCTCGCGTATTGGCTATAGAATAGAAAGAGAAGAATTCTAGGTATAGGCGCGTTTATATAAGAGTAAGAGAGGCAGAGAGAGAGAGGGGGGGAGAGAGAGAACAGAGATAACCCTATAGTGGCAACCCTTACGTATGCAGTCACGTCGAAGTGGCTCGCAGGACGGTCCGGCGATAAAATAGAAAAGTTAGTGGAGCAGTTTTATGGGAGCACTCGCCGCGCGATCCTCGCGATAGGGGCGAACCTTGCGTGCTCCTCTTTCACCTCTTCGTCCCTCTTTTACCATCCCTGAGATCCTCACCCTGGCCTTTTCTCTTTTCCTCTTCTCGAACGCTGTATTTGAACTCTCTTCCCCCCCCCCTCTTCTCTCTTTCTCTCATCATCCAGCTATCGAAGCTTTTACGGTATCGAACGCGTGTCGTCGGGATGAGTCGGCTAGACTCACTTCTCCAGCGCGTACCACGAAACGATGCTAGTAGGAGGTAGGTACGGGAGCACCGCGGCGATGTGTTCCACACAGAGGCAGTGGTGGCAGGAGAAGTGGGTAGGGGGGAATTTCGAGGGGTTGAGGCGAGAGCGTGGCTCAACCGCAACATTCTCGGGTTTATACCGCCGTCGTGAACTTCCCTTCGGATTTAGGATTAGCCACGATAGGCGGTGGAGCTTCGCCTCCGTGATTTAAACTGATTTTCCTTGTATTCGCTCTCTCCGTTCCACTCTCCGTGTCTCTGTGTACGTGTTCTTTCGTCTAATGCTACGCTCGCATAGAAAGATACAGCGATTTTAAAGGAAGCTTGATGCCACTGGGTTTTTTTGTTGTAAATATTTATCATCGTGGAGTTTTTATTTACATTATTGTGCTCTATTTTTTTGTACATAGGGTAAGCAAGCCAATAGATGGACAGGGTCCAGTAGATGGACGACTCGTAGATTAATCGATAATAATAAAAAAATAAAATTTCTTGGAAAATGTTACTTTTATAAAACAACAAAAGTTTTTTTTCTATAAAATAAAAAAATTGTAATATAGATTAAAAATCTTCTTATTTCATTATTGTAGATTAATCTACGAATCGTCCATCTACTGGACCCTGTCCATCTATTGGCTTGCTTACCTTACTCATTGCCCGATCCTACTCTCGCATAGAAATATCCAACGATTCCGGGGGAATGTTGGTTCCGATCTCCTTTTTTTACGCTTTTTATAGTTCCGTGGGCCGTCATCGAGTATCGCTATCGATATGGTATCACGGTAGTTCATGGAAAACGTTAGAGGTTTAGCGAAATTGATTCGATTCCGGTTCACGAGGATGAGAAAGAAGAGTGAGGGAGGAGGGGGAATGGAAGTAAACGAGTGAAAAAAAAAGAGAAAGCGCTCTCGCTCCAGCACCGGCTGGAAAAATGATTTTTGATCGCGGTAAAAGGTACGGGCAGGAGCGAAAACGGAAAGAGAGCGCGCAGTTTTCAGTTTAAACCGACATCCGGATGCTTTTCGGTTCGAGCCGCGTAACGGCGAGAAAGAGATCGGGAGCGAACTTTTCAAACATGCTGACCGTGCTAATTCGTAAACGCATTGCTGTCCCCGAAACTTCCATCTATTTCTCTCTTAGCCGCTTTTCCCCATATTCGTCCACGGCTACGATTTATAGGTAGGTAAAGTGCAGTTCGGTGTTACGCTCGAATTGGTGTCTCATCAGACATGCGCTCGCCGACGTGCCGTCCTCGTCTAATTGACGCATAAGTTCGTCGAATGAAGAGATAGAGAAGGAAACGTCAACGGTCATTGCAAAAAAAAGAGTTTGCGATTTTTTAACACGATCGTATCCATCCGGAGTCGTTCGGCTTCCTCTGGCTCGTCGACGAGATATTCCAATTTTTTAATTATCGTAATTAAACGGCCGAGCGTATAATAATCAATAGTCGTGGGAAGCATTCGCGAGGATTATCGAGGATGCGATAAAACTTTTTCAAGTTTATCGATTACGGTTTAAAATGCTCTCGAGAGTGATCAGGACGTATTTAAATTACGATTCACTGGTTATCGTTTTTTACCGTGGGGTCGCTTCGTTTGCATAAATTCTCTCTCGTCATCGAGAAAAGGGGACAGCGTGCGCGCGCGCGCGTTTCTGCCGGTAGCGACTAACGGTGGTAGTAGTCGTATGAGCGTAGTATCGTAACAATCGTGATCTCGTCACACTAGCCTCCTCCCCTCCTCGAGAAAAAAGCGTGCTTTATCGTAAGTCTCCTATTCCGTCGATTATTAAAAACCATATCGTATATATTACGTATAAATACGATAACTCGTCGTCGTATGCGGGTCGGGAAAGTTAATAGGCTCGGTCACACTTTTTCCCGCCTCTTTGTCGTCCCTTCGCGAAGAGTCCGCTCTTTTTACCAGGATTCGAGCTATTTTTCCTAGCCGAAGCGGACCCGTAAAGGTGGCTCTTCCCTTCGCGTGATTTTTCGTCCGCGAGCTGAATAAGCGTTCCAATCACGATCGCCTATTTGAATATTTCTTTATGTAACTAGTCCCGTATATAAAACGAGTTATAACGCGGCGGCGAACGTTCGCCCACTTCGTCAACGTTTCGACGATGATTGATTTAAGTGCGAGTTTGTTCTTCGACGACAGTTTGGTGAATTTTAAACGAGCGTAATCGCGCTAGGACGAACCGCTCGTTTTGCTTCTTAAACTTACCGTCGTTTCTCTCTCTTTTATGGGAAAAGAACGTCCGGTGAAATTATTTACATCGTCGTTTACGCGTCGAGTTATCGATTCCATTTTTAACGCGTTACTTATCGGCTGTGAATTAAGCGGTGATATAAATTAAAAACGTGGGATGAACGTTGCTGTAGATTGTTGATAATTTTTAATAACACTATGTAAAAAGTTATGGCAACAAAATGGTTTTGTATGCACTTGTTATAAAAATTAATATTAAAATTTATAAACTGGCGATTTATAAGCTACCGGTCGTTAAACACTGGCGATAAAAAGCCTATTAACCGGCGACCGGTAAGTAATAATGCGTTAAGAAAGTTCACTTCTCGTATTTGGTTTTAATTATCAATCGGACAAGATTTATAACGGGAGCGTGTAATAATTACAAGCGAACAATGTTAACTAGGTATTTTCAAGAGCATATATTCAAACGAGGACGGGCTGCGAGCACGAAACAGTTTTAACGGAAATACTTCGGCGATTGTTGATTTATTATATACTTAACAAACTTGTTCGATCTTTCCCTCGCTACGTATCGAAAATCCGACACCCCGAGACCGAGTAAAAATTTCGTTCCTCGTTCCGCCGTTCGCTTCATTTTACGTCGAAACCGCGACGCGTAACGTTTCGGTGCTAGAGTAATTTCGAAAATGACCGTAAACATTTTATCGCGTATCAGCGGAACGTTTCCAACGTTGATGTATTCCCTCTGCGAGTAAAGCAGTTGCGTCGGACGATAGCGAGCTACGAATCTACTCCCTTAATATTAACACGCGGAGTAAACCTTTTAGCGAGCGCTCGTATTGTCGGAACATCGTGAAGTGGAAGTAGGAGGAGAAGGAAAAACGAACACGAATCGTGGCGTTCTCGCGTATTACGAAGAAGCTTCTCGCGGTTATCCTCCCGGTCCTCCTGCTCTAGGATTCTAATCAAAGGATAGTAACGTCGGCGAAAGAAAATCATAGTCCACTTAAAACGCCGAGAATTTGCGATCGTATTCGACATGCGAAATCGTAAGGGGAGATTTCGTAGCGAAAACGAAATTGACGTAATTTCCACGCGATTATTTATGAATCGATTCGAACGATGGCTTCGAATCTGCTCTTCTACTTCTTTCTTTTTCGATTATCCGGAAAAAAGCAAGCTTTCGATTATCACCTAGAATCTTTCCCTCGGCGGGCTCCACGATCGGGTCTATGAGTCCCATTCGAGAGCGGAACAGCTCTAATGCGACTTTCAGCATCCGGTAACTGCATCGTGCAGTACATTATCGAACAGATTTATATTGCCGCTCGGGAACGAATGGCCCCCAAAGCGTACGGGATATTCCTGAAATTTCGAATATTAAATTTATGATGGATCGCTGCCTTCGGCCGAGGGCTCGCCATTTTTCGAGGGTACGGAGCCGAGGAAAAGCTCGTCTCGTGGGAAAGAGGCGATAGAGGGAGTGAAAAAGAAAACGAAAAAGGAAAAGTGAGAAAGAGAGACGGAAAGTCGAGACAAAGGATCTCCTAACGCGAGCACCGTGCTCGCGCGCGCCTGTGCGTCGAGGGAAAAAAAAAGCGTCGCTTTAAAAGTCTTCGGCGAGAAAGTTACAATTTAAAGGTGGACTCGAGCGTGACGTTTTATTATTACCCTCGTTCCCGTACCAGAAAGATCGTGACCCTTCGTCCCCCCTCTCTTTTTCTTATTTTTTTCAAATCTCATTTTATATCTCGACAATGACTGAGCGGGGGGCGCGGCACGCAAAAAGTTTTATATTAAAATCTTTCATCTCAAAGCGAATCGCGACAACGCCCGTGTGGGAGAAGATCGCGGAACGTCCAAGCTCCTATTTATTTTCATCGATACTTCCATCGCGAAAAATCTATGTCCGCGGGGTTGAATGAGAAATAGCTCGTTAAAGAGTAGTTAACTTTACACGGGGAACTCCGTTTTGTCGCTTTACCACTTACACTCGGAGGCGTGCGCGCGAGCTCGCTCGATAACGTCTCACACACTAATGATGATTTTAGCGTGACCTTTCTTGAAAGCCAAACCTCCTCATTAGCACGGAAGCTGAAACACCGTAACGAACGGCTCACGTTTCTCTCGCTCTACCCTCGTTGGCCATTGCGCGGCCTGAAACAAAGACCGAGGACTTAGGTCTCATTAACAGGCGTCACATGGAGCGAAAAGGAGTGGGGGAAGGGGGGATTGTATGTACACGGTACACCTTGGCCAAGATACCTTCCGTTCCGTGTGTTTGCGTAAGTAGAAAGTTCAGGACACGTGGAAACGTTGTATTTTACATTGGAACGTTAACCGCACGTATGCGCGTTCAACGTTGATTAGTTATCGATTTTTATTGTAACGAATTCTTTTGTTCTACGAGTACTTAACTTGTCGTATAGTACCTAACCCTAACGAGACATCATACGGTGCGATAATAATTTGAATAATGAAAACAAGAGGTGATTGAATAAATTGCTTTACTACGTGTTTATGAGACGGAAAAAGAAAATTGATTTAGTACGTCCCTATATTATAACGAGGTGCTATCAAGGCTAATTTTTCAATTAGATATAAAATTGCCAGAAATAACGAAGTTATAGAAATGAAAGAATAAAAGGGTAGAAGGGAAATTATCATTGTTATGAGTGTAATAGCGGCATAATTTGTCATAATCGCGAGTAATAACCGTATCTTTTTACAGACCGGAGTAATATGTCGTTAATTTTCTCGATGAAAATGCCACTACTTTTTTTTTATTTCACTCCCACAACATACATACCTTATTTCGCTAGTCGTCTCTATCTTTCGCATTTCTATAATATTATAATACTCAACTCGTTAATTCCTTAGCGCGAGCTAACTTCTCGGTTTCTGTTTTCAAGTATGTTTTGAGAAACTGATAACTAATAAAGAAAATAGTAGAGTAATGGTAATGCGTAAAATAGCTTGCCTAATATTACTGTAAAAATATGCAAACTTGGACGTTGTTTATACAGTGTATAAGAAAATACAAAGGTGATGCGATGGATAGGGTGAGCACGTGGAATTTTATGTAGACCAGAGTGTTTATTAAAGAATTAAATAAATTTATTTAAGATATTATTTAAGATAATAAGAATTATATATATTTATATTTAAAAAATGCATACAAGTATATACGACGATGCGTTGTTTCGAAAAAAAAACTGAAGGACGAATGCTACCTAATCGATGTCTCCTAAACGATGTCTTCAAGCTTTTGAAGTCATTTCCTAAAGAAAAAAGGGGAGAAATGCCTTATTGACGTTATGCTCGGTTTAGGCACCCTTCCCGTAAGTTCTAAACGAATAAACGTCGCTCTGTTCAGTCGCCACGCCAACACCCTTACAAAAGATCGTTTCTGATTAAAAATATGAAAATGTTTGAGGCAATTTGTCGGTTAGTCGACATATGAGCCCTTCATTGCACAAAACGATTAACTCCATAAAATAAAAAGTGAGGAAATGCGATGAAATAATAATAATAATAATAATATATCAAGTGCTTTTACGATTAAATCTAAGATTTGTCAAAAAGTGGAGTTAATTAATTTGTGCACTCAACGGCTCATATGTTTGTCGGTTCGACCGTTGATAGAACGGAAGCCGTGTCTTTGTTAGCCCACCGATTTTCGAACACGTGAGTACTAATGCGTTGTTTCGACTGTTCTGAAAAAAATCACAATGATCGTTTTTCAATGAATATATTATATTTTTATTCAATGCAATTCGACAAAAGGCTGCTTATATTCATTGCAACGTATCAATGGTAGCAGTATTTTGTGAAGTTCGGTTTATTAAAAGCTACTCGAAAGCTGTGTTCTCCGTTTTTAATTTTTTTATTTTCATTCTCTTTTGTCGGGAAATAATGACGAGAATGCAGATCGATCGTGCCTTTTTTCTCGTGCATCGATAGCGTAGGTATCCGGGGAAGCGAAATATTTGATCGTAAATTCTCTCCTTCCAATATTTCAAGTGGGTAACAGCGAACGGAATCGTCCAATCGATCGAGTAGCGACAGTTCGAAGGCGATTTCTGCGAAATCAGGAAGATCCAACGGAAGTCGAGTCATTTTCCAGGTATTCGAAGGAGAGAGGCGAGTTTTGAAACTCCTGACGTAGAACGATTAGAATCGATTGGACATTGTGGCGTCGCATAGAAGGGGAAGGAAATAATCGAGGGCGAGAAGAGAGTCGAGGTAACGAGCCCTTCGAGAAGATCAGGCGTTCGAGAAGTATAAATGGTGGATCGAGATCGAAAGCTAACGAAACGAAGGAAAAAAAGAAATGGTAGATCGAACAATGCATATCACATTCTTTCCCTCGTATTGCGATTATGTTTGTGTCTACTCGAGAATGTTTGCGTTGGGCGGGTGGGGGGAAGGTATCGAGCTGACGTGAGTCAGCGATTTCGTGGCTGTTGAAACGATATCTCGTGATGTTTTCACGGGAACTTCGGAGAATCGAAATTAATTGAGCTGCTGTTCGTGTTTAGTATCGAATTTGCTTTCACGTTCGTTCCCATCGATCGAAAAGACTATACAACGTTACGGATACGTGGAAAGATCGTACGTAAGGTGACCACGATTCGTTTTTGAAAAAATGATTCGTCACGCTGTATCTTACTGGACGCAAGAAAATGAAGTCGTCACTTTCCCTCGAATTCTTCGATATTTTTCAAAAGCCCGCTCTTCTTTTCCACGTTAATAAGCATCAAAACGTCACTCGATATAAATTCTTCATTCCACTCACCGATCGGCCTCACGTTTACTTCCTCGTGATAGAATGTAAAAGGAAAGTACAGGAAAAGGTAGGTTATTCGAGGAAGATGGCTGCCACTTCTGCGGATATCCGATACTTTTGCTAGATTAGATACGAGTTTCAGCGTGGAACGTCTTGTGAAAATCGAGACCTCGACGTTCTTGGTGCGCTCAACGAAGCCTCGGCTACTTCTTTTGTCGTTCTTTTTTTCCCGTGTAGGAACTACGAGGAAAAATAAGAGGAAAATAGAAGGAAAAAGAAATCGATCGCGCTTTAGCAAGGAGGAAAGCAAAAAAAAAAAAGGTGAAGTAGATATACCTAGGGAAGTAACGATACATTAAGGCGAGTGGAGAGTGCGATTTGCACCTGATGCGTGGCGAAGAGAATCGCGATAATCCAACCCACTCTCGAAAGGATATTATCGATCAGTCAGCGAGAGCCACGGCTACGTTTTTCCGATTGTAAAAGACGAGATTCTCCTTAAAATTTACGATGTCGCGCTCCTCGACTTAACGGCGTTTTCATTGCTCGCCATAAGAATCAATATCGACGGATAGAAGACGTTCGGCTACTCTTCTCCTTTTCTCATTACCCACCAACTCTTTTTCACGGATCTCGTTTCTTCCACTTCTTCCTCGACCGTACGCGCGAGCGGTAACAAATCGTTCGATCGTTTCTCGAATATATCGTTGTAGAAAGGAGAAGAGAACGAGGAAGAAACCCTCTCGACTTGGCTGAGTATATACCGAGATCTTTATTATTACAAAGAAAAGAAGTAATAAAAAGGAAGGACGTAGCATGCGAGAGTAAGAGAAAGAGGGGAAGAGAAAAAAGGGCGGGGAGAAAATGCCTGGTAAAAATTGCCGACGCTACGTTCGCGCCTTTAATAAACCCACGCTTTATCGCGAGAAATAACGAGTACGTTGTACTGCTTTAAGCGGATCCCTCGTATGAGCTAGAATATGTATTGCATACTATAAATATATACATGCAAGTATATAGGTGTGTATAAGTGCAACTAAGTTATTTTTATTTATTTTTTTTTATTTTACTCTTTCCTCTCTTCCCTCAAGAAGGATAACCCTCTTCGAAGTTATAGAAATAAAAATTCGCGTAAGGACTTTAGCGGGAGTCGCGTAAATTATTACGATAGTCGATTGGGAACGAATCGATTCGAAATAGCATTCCACTATCGCGTCGTTGTATCGATTAACAAAGTAGCAGCGTTGCTTCGTGCGAGTGGAATTATTTAACTACTCGCGCTCAAGTTTTATGCTCCTGACAAAGTCATTGATACGTCCCGGGATAATAGACTCGAAATCGTCGTCATCCTGCGATATCTCGTTCTCTTTTCGAGAGAGAGAAAGAGAGCTATATTATTTTACGGCGCTCTTTTTCACATTACACGTATACTCTCTCACGCCCGACGCGATCGTTAGATTTTTATACGCGAGACACGCTATTGTGTTTTTATTGCATATAATACACGAAATCTAATGGAGCTCTTTGTCCACCGTTGAACGGCACCACCCGAACCTTTTGTTCCCGAGATGCACGTTTATTGTCGTTATCGCGTCGATGTAATTAACAAACCATCAAATTCATCGAGGAGATGAATTCAAAGAGATTTCGCGCAGCGATCGTTTACGAGTTTAACGTCCACGATACATTCTTTTTTTTTGCAACTCGATATTTATTCATAGGTTTCTCGGTATCAATGTGACCACTCTGTAAGAGTAAAAATAAAGGACTGGGTAGGTGTACAAGTAATTCTACACTTTTTATTTGTAACGAAACGTATAATCAGGGTTTAAATACACTAAGCCGGTACATCTTACCACTACGACGTCTCGGGAAATGCTGACAAAAAGGAATCGATTCAAAAATTCATAATTCATAAATTGCGAAAGCAATCGGCCGATTGCTTCGTTATTGTTTGGTTATTTACCGCCCCCTGATGCAAGCGAGTTCGCTTATTTCTAGGCTTGCTCGATCGTATAAACTTACAATTTAATTCGGCGATATATATTTTCTACGCATTACAGCGACTTATATTTCCTATGAATCGAAGGATTATCGATCTTTCTTGACCGATCGTGAATTCCTTCGCGAGCTCGAGTATTTCGTTATTTGATTTAAATGAGAATTTAACGATTAATTTCTCTTACGTATCCATATCGAACGAAGCAAATCCGCCGTACTCTAGCTAGCATGTTAGAGGAAGAAGTTCAGAAAAAGATCGCGCAATCGGAAAATCCGATCTACCAATGTTGAAAACTCCGAACTCCGATTGCACTTTGGAGGCTTTCGGCCGCGTCGACTTTTTGTATACCAGAATTGTCGAGAAACCAAACCGTAAAATCGGCTTATCCGCGAGTTCAACGGGAAGAAACTCGCCGAGGTAAAGTAGCGTTTCGCCTTGCCCGTTTTTGACCCTCCACATCTACTCTCGCTCTTTCTCTTTCCCTCCTCCTCACACACACACACACACACACACACACACATATACCGCACATACACCCTTTGCTACGCCCAGCCTGTTGTTCGCCGCACCCCTGTTCCCTCCATTTCCACCACCTTTCTTATCTCGTCGACCTATCTACATTGTCTCAAGGCCACTTTGTCTATCCCTTCTCCCTAAACCGCTTTCTCCTTTTCCTCATTTCTATCCTCCTTTTCTCTCCTTCTCGAACACGCCGTGCACGTAACTTTATCGCGGGCTTTAACAACGCGTTACTTCTTTCGAGCACGACCAGAAGTACTTCGAGTTCGCTCGAAGAGAGGTGATAGCTAGGATTTCCACTTTGGCGACGATAAACCAACGATTTCCTTCTCTTTATCGTACTTTTTCTCTTTCCTTCGGCTTACGCTAAGCGCCAAAAAAAGATCCTCGATTTTCGATCTCTCCTTCGAGACGTTTGTTACCGTTGTCTGTTTTGTTCTATTTTGTTCATTTTTGCGTTTCTCTCCCCGTGAAAAATTTCAATAATACGCTTTAGCGCTTAACGTTCTCGGCGCACTTCAGGTTTCCTAACTAAATTACCAAGAAAGCTATTTTCCAGACTCGAGTCCTGGCGGCACGATTTCGTGGATATCACGAGTAACTTTCCTGCTTAATTGCCACCAATAGTATTACTCACCTACTCTTGCAAGCCGGGTAATAATTTTCGTGAAGCGGCACCGTTTCGAATTTCTCATGGCTACAGGATGTATCTTTTGACTCGTCGAACAGAATTCGACCGTAAAGATAACCTTACCGCCTGTGGCTATGCGCGTACGCGTGTGTACAGAACGAAATATATTCGATCCTTATGCTAGAAGAAACGTTCAAATAAGGTGGACAAAGAAAGGGAACGATAGATAAAGATTTAGAGCGAGCGATAACACGAAAAGAACATCGCGTGGATCGAAGTTGGTTAATCGAACCGAGCTTGTCATAAAATTGGCGAATTGTTATCTATTTAACAAACGCACTTTATATATTTCAATAAAAGGTTTATAACAAAGAGGTTTATTACAAAATTGAGCGTAAGTATGGCACATCCGTTCGCTACGGTATCTGATGCGAGAAGAACGCCGAATCTTCGATGTCGAGGTCGACGGTTACTTTTTTTTTTTTTTTTAATTACTGGTTTATTGCCGCATCAACATCGAGGTTATTAGCGGCATGATACATGCAGTTGTTACATATCTAGACTAGGATAACTTAATTCTAAATGTGTTCGAAAATATAAATTGATTTTAAGTAACCTATGACGTTCTGTGGTGTTTGTTGTTATTGAGAGCTGTCTTCAGGTCGCTTGGAATCCGGTGTCTAATACGTTGGTTTGCAAATTTGGGACAATCAATCAGTATGTGCTTGACACTTACACTATTATTGCATATTTCACATATTTGTTTAGGATTTCCGTTAAATAAATAGCTGTGTGTGTAGTTAGTATGTCCGGTCTTCAGTCGACGGTTACTTTTGTTTCTAATGAGTGATACACATCACTGTTTCTCTTGTTTTTCGGTAATCGCCGCCAATGTATATCAAGCGGGAATTTAAAACTATCTATAACACTAATGATGGCTTCCATTTAAAGGTAAGCGTCCACAGGCTCGCATCGGACGGATCATATCAAACGGATTTTAGAATTCTTTATATGTTAAATCATATAAGTGCGTCCACTGTTCCGCATCGGACGGACCGCACGCGTCGGCCCATCGGTAATGCGGATGCAATTTCTCGAAGGGGCAACTATTCCGATGCGTGCTATTCACTTTCAATTTTTTCCGCTCGTCCGCTCGCTACGAAAATCTGATTGCGTCGACAATCCGATCGCTGCGGATACAGTGGAAGCACTACCATAAATTAATGCGTTTGATACGATCCGTCCGATGCGTCCGATGCGAGCCTGTGGACGCTTACCTTTATACGGTCAATTGTTAATACCTTTTTGTTTCTTCGGCATCGATTCGAACTTATACGAGCGTGCACGTGCGTCTGAAACAGCTGTTTTTCAAGATCGTAAATGATAAAGTCGGAATTATCAATGAGGGTTAGCGATGACAAGCACAGAGCGAAAGAGAACAAATCATATTCCACACCATACCGCATACCGTATTCTTGGTGGAGAATATATATCCCATTGCTGCGAATCTATATCGCATAAAATACTTCGCGCGAAGATTCTCCGCCGAGAAGTTTCCCAACCTAATTGGGAAGCAGCTTCGTTAAGATATTCTTTGGATGTCAGCGAAGCACTTAGTACCGAAGCAAGCAAATTTTTAGCTCGCTAATAGACCCCACGGTTAATTAATTCGCCGAAAACCGGAACTATAACTTTACTTCGCGTTCAGCCTACGAGTTCGCTCTCGTCCGTCAATAATACAAGTTTCGAAGTGGTTACTACTTAAGGGTAGAAACTTCGTCTTCCGTTGCTACGTCAATGAAGTTGTCCGGCACGGCTTTATCTTCGATAATCACGTCGACTATTATGGATGACGCAAAAAGCTCGTTTTTTAGGAACGCCCGATGAAAGCTTTCGTGGATTCGGCTTTCCAATAACTTTTATCGGGATTTTCATCGAATCGATGCGAGAACGGTATCGAAATCCGACGATGCTTCGTCTCGCGAGCTCGATGGATTCGTTAAACCTTCGACGATCGAGTTTCTAGTTTTCTGCCTCCGGGACACGGCTATCTTCTTTGGCCACTCGAAACTTGCGACGTTTCGGTCGAAGTATCCTTTCCGTTTAATTGGAAGAACGTGACGGCGGATAATGACGAACGATCGGATAACAAAGACGGTGTAAGTGCAAGCAAGAAAGAGAGAGAGAGAGAGAGAGAGAGAGAGAGGTGGGGATCGTTAAGTTTTCTCCGGAGGTTGCTCGTGGAATCCCTTAGCAGTTTACCTCTTCTTTTAACTACCGACGATGGATCTTCAACGTCGTCGTTGTCGCGAGATATCGAATTACACGAGTCCGTTTCTTCGGACCGATCTCTGCCTCCTACGAAGTAAATTTCGAGACGAGATAACACAAAAGTGAGATCTTTCGAAAAGTTAAAAGTGAGTTCTTTTATAACGTAGAAATAATTCTCGCACGCATTGTCCCCACGTACGGCTTGAATCCCTCCTACGAATAACAAACGGCCATATCGTTGATCCTCCCACCCACTTGGTCCCTACGACCGCGAAGGGATTCTCGTGACATGGGATGAGAAAGAGTAGGGGGGGGTTGGCGAGAGAAACGCTGGAGGCGCGGATTAAAATATAGATTTTATTGTTTTTCGAGCGGCGTGTCCCGTTTCTGGCGCTTAGATTTATGCAGCCGTTACTCACGCAAGTCGTTCCTGCCCCTCGGATCACATATGTATAATAATTCATGCCCCGATGCGCGTTTTATGAGATTTTCTATTAGATGCGTCGTGTCCTGCCAGGGAAAAAAAATTCGTCACGCTCGCGCCGGCTTCGGTTTCGAAAGATGATGCGAGAGACAGAGAGGAGGGACGAGCAATAAATTCCATCTCCGACTCATATCGAAAAATATTATGACACTCTCTCTCTCTCTCTCTCTCTCTC